>CANTFK010000584.1:0-65137 GCA_947646735.1 Peronospora farinosa
TGGTGAAGTGCCAGGAGAATCGGGGCCCAGGGTAACAAGGCCCCAGGGTACCAGGGTACAGGGGCCCCAGGGTACAAGGGCCCAGGCCTCGCAAGTTCCCAAGGTTCAATAGAGGGTTACCAGGGGCAGGGTTTCCAGTCACCAGGGACAGGGTTTTCAGTTACCGGGGACAGGGATACCAATTACCGGGGACAGGGTTTCTAGTAACCGGGGACAAGGGTATCAGTCACCAGGGACAGGACACCAAGGAAAGGGGTACCAGCTACCGGGGACAGGGGTATCGAACGTCCAGGGTCAAAGGTACAAGGTTACCCTACCGTGCGCACACCAGGACCCGAAAGGGCCAGTGCCCCGAGGTGGTCCAGGGTCCTAAGGTCAAAGAAGATACAAGGTATTTCTACGTGCAGAGCCATTACAGGCTCCAAGGTCCAAGGGCCCACGGTACAAGAGACCAGGGTACCAGGGTAAAAGAACCCAGGCCTCGCAAGGTTCCAAGGTTCAACCGAGGGTCACCAGGGACAGGGGTACCAGTCACCAGGGACGCGGGTTCCTAGTCACCAGGGACAGGGTTTTCAGTCACCAGGGACAGGGCACCAGGGACAGGGGTACCAGCTATCGGGGACAGGGGTATCGAACGTCCAGGGTCAAAGGTACAAGGTTACCCTACCGGGTGCACACCAGGATTCGAAAGGTCCAGTGCCCAGAGGTGGTCCAAGGTCCTCAGGTCAAAGAAGGTACAAGGTATTTCAACGTGCAGAGTCGGTACAGGCCCCAAGGTCCAAGAGTACAGGGTACAAGAGCCCAGGGTAGGGGTACAGAGGCCCAGGGGTACAGGGGCCCAGAGGCCCAGGGGTACAGGGGCCCAGAGGCCCAGGGGTACAGGGGTACAGGGGTACAGGGGCTTAGGGGTACAGGGGCCCAGGGACCCAGGGGCCCAGGCCTAATGTCCGAGGGTGCAGAATCGGTACACAGAATATCGAAGATTACAGAAAGTACAGGTACCAAGGAGCCAGTTCTTCCTCCAAGAGTCGACACGTGGCACTATCCAGATCAAAGGGTTAGGGTTAGGCAAAAAAAAGCTTACAGAGAATAAGATAAATAAACACACTCGAATTTGCATTACACGTGGCAGCTCCAAGCGCTTCCTTCAAGCTTCTCCGTCACCTCACCTATTCCGGGCGGGATACCCTTTGGCCCACCGACGTCAGATGAGGTGACGGCTCAAGCAACGCAAGTTGAACCTCAGGATAGTTGGCCTGAGGTGTCAAGTTAGTGTCAAGACTCAAGTGCGAGCTTGTTTCGATCTACCCACCTGTTCCGGGGAAGGGATTTATTTTGGCCCCCCCCCCCCGTTGCAGACAGACGTGTGGTAAGATTCAAGCTCGAACGAACCCCAGGAAGTATTTTGGCCTGTGGGTTCGTACCCATTCCACGACCCGCTATAGGAAGCGGTTTCCCTACGGGGAACACGAAAAGGGGTCGAAAGACCAAGAAACCGTTAGCCACCGATGGGGTACATAGTACCAGGTGCACTGCTCTCGACCCAGTCGATTGAGCCCAAGAAACTCTGGGCCCGAGTGAAGCATATCCACTCGTGGCCCCCAAGTCCCTCCATACAAGACCAAGTCTTTAAGTCTTCTGCGTCTAACGAGGAGCAAGACCAGCCAAGCCGACGGGAACACAAGGTAAGACCCAAGGTTGACGCGACACGGTATCGGGGTACCCCCTCCGTAAGTCGGCAGTCCGGCGCTGTGTGTGTTTGTGGTTCTCTCACGTCGTTTGAGAATCCACTCCACCACAATGCCTTCCCGCAGCCACCGGGTGTGCGGCCGGCAGACCAGGAGAATCTTCTACGCTGGTGACGCGGAAGGTCCTCGCGCCACGCAACACCCGCTTCGGCGGTTGCAAGTCGGACTGCTGTTGCAAGTGGTCATAAAGGCTAGGACTACCGTACCTACTCGTAGCAAATGACAAATTGGTCCGAGACATCATTGTCGAGCAGCATTTTCCAACAGGATGCGGAACACTTAGTACGTATACTCGGTGGCTGTAGCCCCCCCATGCTAATACATCCTTTAGTTTTTACTGTATTTGAAGCCTAAGACGCTTTCGTCTTGCGGATTATGACAACAAGAAGCGGTTGTTACAGCGCAAAATTTAAATGAGGTGCTGAAAAGAATAGGATCGTGCTCGAGCTGAGAAACGTGTCTCGAAGCATGTTATTAGCGGCTCGCTTTATTTGAAGCGCAAGCGTCGGCCCGCAAGCTTAAGGTGAGGGAAGATTAACGGACTGTTGCTTACACATATCCTTGAACTGTTGCTTAATATTGTCGCACATGCCAAGACAATTTCTATGCTATTGGGCCATATCTAGTGTAGCAGCACCATCACTAGATTTAGAAGCAGTAAATTAATAAGTCTAAAACTCATACAAACCGTAATTCTAAATCTGTAGATGTTCAGATTTGACATTTTGACCAATCAGGGCTAACCAATGAATATTTTCTATCTCCTGTGAAATTCGATATATCCTACAGCCATCTACTTTCTTAAAAAGATCTTTTACCACGTCATTTTAGAATTTCAGATCTAGGAAAACCCGAAGAACTAATTTTCAATATGACGAGCACGAAATCCGCCAAGAAATATCGTTTTACACGTGGGGATTTTCAACCACTTGGTACCAAGCCATTGCACTTTGATATGGTCTTTGATATTACAGAAGCCAACGTAAAGGTGACGTTACAAACGACGCTCAAGCACGATGGAGTCCAGCCACTTTCTGAGCTTAAACTCAACTCAAAAGACCTGGACATTCTATCCGTAGAGCAGTTTAACAAGTTTACACCATTAAGTGATACAAAGGACTTTGTGATGCACGTGCAGAGCTTTACAGAACCATATGGACTCGAGTATGACGTGGACAATGAGGATCATCTTCTTGTCATTAAGTTTGTCAAGCCTGTGCAGTCTGGAGAAGAATTTGTTATCCGTACAGTGTCAGTAGCTGTCCCAACAGAGAACATCCTGGAGGGATTGTACTTTGATTACACACCTGAGGGTGCACCCAAGACCATCATTACACAATGTCAACAACATGGATTCCAACGCATTGTACCGTGTATTGACACAATGGACGCCAAAGCCTACTATACCACCACGATTGTAGCAGACACACGCTATACGAACATCATTACAAATGGAGACTTGGCACCTGGATTCCACACAAAGACGGGTGTGCCTGTGTTCCACCCAGCGGTGGAAGTACTGGGCGTAGACGATTCGTCTCGTCATGTGCTCAAATACTACAACCACACGGTGAACATGGCTCCGTACTTGTTTTTTCTAGGTGTGGGCACGTATGAGACATTCCGACGTACTCTCGAGTTTCCAGATGGAGATACAACGTTGCTGGAGATTTTGGCGTTTCCTGGCTACTTTGAGCCGGCGGACGCCAAAGCAGCCATCAAGATGCTGCATGAATCTGTGCTATGGGTGATGGTGAGCCTCGGCCCGGAAGCTTGCGAGCACCATGACGAACGCAAGCGTATCTATGAGCTGCTCAAAGAGCGTGAAGCACTTAAGGCTAAAGAAGGCGAACTGTGTCTTGGACCGAACGAGAAGGATGTGAAAACGCCACTGAATGATGCTGATGCTGCACGTCTAGCTAGTGTTCGCGCGGAGCTGAAAGAGCTGCTGAAGGTGTGGAAGAAGACCGGATACAAGTACACTGGTGCCGTGTACCGCGAGATCGCCATGGAGAACTCGTACTATGGCGGCATGGAGAATGTCGGTAACACCACCATTGTGAGTTCGTGTCTGTGTCCGAGTTGCCGCATGGACGACAGGTCATACGAGTATATGGAGCACGTGAAGGTCCACGAGTACTACCACAACATCAACGGCAGCCAGGTTACGGGTCAGTCACCGTTCGAGATCTGGCTGAACGAGGCTGTTACAGTGCATATGGAGCGCAAGCGCGCAGCAGCCATATTCGGCGAGGACTACAGCCGTCTGAGCGAAGTCCTGCACATGTTCACCCCGGCTATTGGACCGCTTGCCCAAGACAAATCGGCGACATCTTTGTCTATCGAGCCACAGGGTTTCAATCAAACGCAGGAACTAGTTTCTGCTGTAACCTACTCGAAGGCTCCTGAGTTCGTTCGCATGGTGGAGCTGCTCTTGGGCGAAGACACTTTTCACAAAGCCCTTGATATGTACCACACAAAGTATGCGTTTGGCAATGCCACGAGTATGGAGTGGATCAAGTGCATGGAAGAATGCTCGGGCTTAAATTTGCAGAATCTGGCCAAGACATGGCTGAACCGACCGGGCCACCCTGAGGTTACGTACTCGACCGAATACAAGGCTGCTTCGAAGGAGTACGTTGTGGAAATTTTGCAGACAGGTTTTGAGGACAAACCTGCTGAAAACAACGGTCCCTGGGAAATTCCAATTGACTGGTCGCTCGTTAAGGATGGCAAGTCGATCAAGAACGGCGTGTTCCTTATGAAAAAGAAGGACGCCAGACTCGTCATCTCTGATGTGATGGAGGAGCCGGATTTTTTCTCTTTCGCGCGTGGATGGTCTTTCTTTGGCAAATCAAAGCAGACAAACACGTCAGTAGCACGGCTTACAAAGCAAGCGCTGTCTGACCCGGACGCTGTGAACAAGTATTGGGCCTACCGCAGCGTGGCGGATACTGAAAAAGCGAAGGTGATTGAAGGACTGCTAAACGGCAACAAGGAGGTGGAAATCTCACCTGAGTTTGTGGAGCTACACGGCTCGATCCTCTTTTCAGATGAGCTCACTCCATCTGCACGTGCGCTGACGCTGATGGAGTCCAAAACTATCTCGAGTCGTGACGACTTAAGCCACCACTATGCTGCTGTAAAGGAGGCGACCACCGCGTTGTTGCAGGCAGTGTGGACCCGGTACTCGACTAAAATCGAGGCGGCATACAAAAAACTGTGCGACGTGGCTCATCCTGGACCGCATGTGGAACAGTTCCAGGAGCGTGCTCTCAAGTGCCATCTCTTGCGGCTTATTGTAGCTGGTGGGAAGTCTCTCGTACTCAGCACGACGCCTAGGGTGGCACCAACGGTGGCACCTTCGAAGCTGGCGCTTGACCTGCTCAAAACATCTACCTTCGTGACGGACCAGGTCACTGGTTTCCGCCTCGTCCTAGAAGATGAAAGCTTTGCGGAACGCGCGAAGGTGCAGGAAGAGATTTTCGAAGAGTGGCGCAAGACACCTGACATGCTGACCAAATACATCGGTATCGTGAGCAGCTTGGATTCGAAGGATGTGGGCAAACAGATTCTAAAGCTCTTGGCGAACCCAAGCTTTAACCCAACTCAGTCCAGCCATGGACGGACGCTGTCACGCTGTCTGACACAGATCCGCGAATTCTCGCTGGCCACGGATGAGGGTCTCGACGTGATGGTGCAGGCGTTTGTGAAGATTGGCAAGGTCAACCAAATGTCTGCATATCCGTTGCTGCAGTGCTTCGACCACCTGGACCGTTTTGATGAAGCGACGAAGTCGAAGATGTTTTCAACGCTGCAGCGCATGCAGGAATCGATTGACAGGAAGAAAGAGGAGTCGCTTTACAACCAGCTCAACATCATCCTGGAAAAGAAGCAGTAAGTCATGTCTGCAGTCTTCCTGGAAAGCAGTCGTTTGTGTCGGCCAAATATCTGCTGAAATGCAGCATAATGTTAATGTTCGCTTTGACAGTGCATCATTTCGTTTTGGGGCTTCAACACGTTGCAGAAACATTGGCCGGATTGTCACTTGGGGAGACAAATACACCACAAACCATGGTTTCAATAACCCGCATGTTTTTTTGTATCAGTGTGCTGTTCTTATTGTAGACTTCACCTACGAGGTCAAGCAAATGGTGTTCACTGCGACAAAACGAAAGCTGCATCACGCGTCAACGACACCTTTGAATGAGCATCGCGCTAGTTGGAAAGAGATGCGGGTTTCACATAAGGAGAAGAGCTAACATGTTACTTGCTCCATTGTGATAGTCCAATTGTCACGAGAGCGTTCTAGGCACGAAGAAGAAAGGTAAATGAATTACCAGGTGCAATTGTACAACTGATGAATCAAGCACCATCGTGACGCAAAACACGCCTGGCATGGATTCTATTTCATTTGCCGAGAATCCATTACTTCGTAACCTGCCAACAGAATGGTACTAGACTCCTGCAACAAGTCGTAAACTGGACTCAACTCGGCATTTGCAGATGCGCTCACGCGCTGAGAGTATGCGTCAAGACACTTGCTTATTTCTTTCCAAGCCTGCTTTTCAGCTTGCAAACCTAAGCGAGAGTCTTTCAAGCATGGATAACCAAGCGGCAGTTCTCTCCAAGACGGTGACAACGCAGATGGTTTGTCGCTCGTAGATGACGAAGATTGCCGTGTAGTGTCGAGCCACTCGATATACTTAGAGGCTGTCCAGTTTTTCATCTGATGTGGCAGTTGAAGCTCAGGCGGAGCGCGAGACGTGAGGTGGTGCCACACGTTGCTTGGTCGAATCTTGTCAATGGTAGTGTCGCGAAGAATTTCACCGTTTTCTAAGAAAATCATGTGGCGAAACGCGCGGAGCTCCTCGTAGGAAGCACCAACATTGCACATTGGCACGATATGCTCTAGCCGTAGTTCCAGTTGCGTCATGTCATTCGCTAGACGCAGCTTGCCATTCTCAGTAAGTGGGCGAAGCAAGGATGCATGCCGGATAAACACCGAGATGAGTCGCTCTACAAAATCCACCATACACTTCGTGGCAAAGGTAGCCACGGGGAGGCGACGGAGATGCTCTTCCAGAATAATAGAGAACGCGTTGATGAATTCTTGCATATACTTGGAACCGCTTGTGCTCGGTGACGGGCGAAATTCACCGTTACTTCGCGGCGTATCGCCAGAAGCTGCCACGCCGGTTGCCGCACTTTGATCACCAAAGGACTCACTATGCATTTTTGCGAAAATGTCCTCCAGCAATACTGCAAGTGCCTGCAGATAGTATCCCAACATGGCGTATTCCAGGTCCCCGATCATCTGACGACACGGAGCTAAACTTTTCGTGCACAGCGATTTGGCTTCTTTTGGAGTGACTACGCCAGTAGCAATGACACCAGCGGTACAAGACACGGATGCTGTTGTTTCTGCTTGAGAACCATTTTTAGCTGCAGTAAGTTTGACACGGTTCTCTACTTCCTCAACTGCGCCATCCAGTAAGCTCAAAACATTCATGAGCCCAACATTGTGGGCCTGCGCAGATGTTCGTCCAAAAGACGGCAGTGTCGCAGCAGCCGCCTTTCCCTGGTGCATAATGGTTTTCACGTTAGAGCAGAACAAGATAACAGCCTTTTGCACCTGCTCAAGGACGCCATCCAGCAGCACGGGATCTTGGCCGGCCTGTTCTAGCTCAGAAAGAATTGTACGTGATAGAGTTTGCATATCGCTGCGACCGGGCGGTGATGCGTGAAAACTAGAGCTTTGTGGAAACATGAGCTGTATAGGGTTCAGCATCCTGCGATAAGCACGATCGATAAACGCATCATGCAATGGTGCCATGGAGTCCAGTAATTGTGCGCGCTCGGCCACAGAGCCCGCAATGGGCGCCATCTCTCTCTCTGTTACTCCGCTTTTCGCGTCAATTGCTTCCGTTGCAGCGTTCAAAGAATCTGTTATGAATTCTGCACCTGCGCTCTGCCCCGTAGCGGTATACATTTCGTTTAGCACTCGTGTAGCTTGCTCTCGCATACGAGGATATTCCGCGATCAACACAGATTTCACCGCCGTACTGTAGCTTAGTGTCGACGCGAACAACTCTCGCACAATAGCGCATGTCACCTCCCAGAATGTAGCAAAGAGAGACGGCTCATCTAGAGCAAGGACCAAATCCATGTACTTTTTGCCTGACGCCGGGTCTACCATCTTTAGAAGCACGCGCTGCAGATTCCACACTTGAAGTGCATGCACGCGAATGACATCAAAAACATCCTGAAGTGCTTTCCACACGTCAGATTTCTGCACGATGCTACCAGAAGGTAGTCCATTACTTGAGTTTAAGCCGTTCAAGTTGGTTCCACTAGAGCCCATAAGTTTCTCTTCTGAGATAGCTGCAGTGCACCTGCGTTCCAATTCCTGAATCACATCATTCACTGAGGCTTGAGCTGTCGTAGCCAAGTCTCCCAAGTAGAAAAGGATCTGCAGCGCATCGCCGACATTTGCCTGACTCAGACTCTCAATACTTGAACGAAGTGCAGTGCGCACTTCACGTTTTAAGTTGGTACCAAGTTTACGTGTAGCTGGTAGTTTGGCACGCACGACGCTCAGTTCTTCAAATCTCTCATCTTGTACCAGCATCTCCATCTCTCTGATCGCTAGCGCCACCGAGGCCATCTCGTTCTGTCTCGCATCTCCTATCAAGCTGCTTCCAGTCTCTACCACCATCTCCGTCGACGCAGCATCAACTTGATTCAACTCTGACCCTATTACACGATCTGACAGCTGTTGGAAACGAAGCACTCGCCGTACAATGTCTCCACATTGCTCGACGTTACGATAACGCTGGATCGCGTCCCGTAGCTCCTCGTGCTGCTCGCGCACTTGCGACTCCAGCAAATGAACCGATTGCTTCAGTTGTCCCACTGAGCTCTGTACAGACATCACATGGTCCTGAAGCTCGTCCACTGAGCTCACCTGATCCAGCAGCGTGGCGTGGTGTTCACCAATATGCTCCGAAATCACACGATCGATACGCTGCACTGCATTGTCCAAACGCTCTACAAACTGTTCCAATTGACTAAGACCGTCTGGATCTTCATTTGTTGCAATATCGTTCGTAGTAAAGCTGGCGCGACGTCGAGAGGAGCCGCTAACGTCATGTGAAGTCGAATCTCGTGCTACAATTACACTGGCGATGGCGTTTACGTTGCAGTTTGAGCTCAGAAAAACACCCAGTTGTGCTGTGTTGATGTAGATACATACAGAGACATTGTTAGCAGTAGATAAGAGGTACTAGAAGCTGGATAAGGCCGCGTACCGTCACTCTGGAGCTCGTGCACAACCGTCTCCATGTTTGACAAGTTATGATAGAAGAGAGGTTTCTAAAGTAAATACACAAACAATGACGGAAGATAGTTTAACTATGTGTAGACATGAACGAGCAGGCAGTTGAAGTTTCTCTCTTAAAACTTGTATGCCAATCATTTTAGCCAATCGCATTGTACCGACCTTCATTTTGCATTCCGCAATATGGCAACAAAGGAAGCGGGTGCGGGTATCAAGTGCTACGTGCCCGACGAGACGTACGTGTGGCTACCAGCACAAATTCTACGTGAGATCAAGAGTAGTGACCCCAAGAAGCCTGAAAAGACGCTAGTGTTGCGTGTGTTTCCTCCATCGGGTGACCGCAATGCGTCTATTAAAGATGAAGAGCGTGTACTGGACTTCAATGACCCCAAAGTCAAGGCTTTACTGACGACTTTACAGCTTGAATCACTGCCTTATCAGAATGAGAATGTTGGTCTTGAGGGAATTGAAGACATGACGACACTCAATTATTTACACGAAGCGGCTATTTTATACAATGTCAAGACCCGATTTCTGCAAAAGTTGCCGTATACTTATACAGGAGACATTTGTATCGCTCTTAATCCATATCAATGGCTACCAGAGACTTTACTCAGAGCAGACACAGTCATTATATTTGACTAAAACAAGGGAAGAATTACCACCTCATGTGTACGCAACGTCCATGGCATCGTACAATGACATGAAGCGACATAAAGTGAACCAGTCAATTCTTGTGAGTGGTGAATCAGGTGCTGGGAAGACAGAGACTACAAAGATTCTTATGAATCATTTAGCTTCTATTGCTGGAGGACTCAATGATTATACGATCAAGAAGATTATTGAAGTAAATCCATTGCTCGAGTCATTTGGTAATGCCAAGACAGTGAGAAATGACAATAGTAGTCGATTTGGTAAATTCACACAGCTCCAATTTGATAGTGCTGGTATTTTAGTAGGAGCAAGATGCAGGACGTATTTGCTGGAAAAGACCCGTGTAATTTCTCACGAAGAAATGGAGCGAAACTACCACATTTTCTATCAGCTTCTAGCTGCAAATGATAGTAAGGAACGGTGGTTCTTGGAGGACGTGAACAAGTGTTATGCTTATACGGGTGCAAACAAAACCATTAAAATTGAGGGCATGTCGGACAGCAAACACTTTGAACGCACGAAAACGGCACTTGGACTTATTGGTGTCACGAAGGAGCAGCAACAAGTGCTTTTTGAGGTGCTTGCAGGCGTGATACACCTTGGCCAGTTAGAAATTCAGTCAAAAAATAATAACGAAGAGTCAGAAATTGTGCCCGACAATCAAGGGGCGAAAAACGCGACCAAACTGTTGGGTATTTCAACCGAAAATTTGGAGAAAGCTTTGTGCTCCCGGCAGATTGCAGTCGCTGGGGATAAGGTTACTGCCTTTCTGAAGAAAGATCAAGCAGAGGAGTGTATTGGCGCACTCTCTAAGGCGATTTACTCCAACGTCTTCGATTGGCTAGTAGAAACGATCAACACGTCCCTGGAGAATGATAAGAAGATGCGCTACCATGTAGGTATTCTCGATATCTTCGGCTTTGAGCACTTTAAGCATAATTCTTTTGAGCAATTTTGCATCAATTACGCGAACGAGAAAATTCAGCAGAAGTTCACTCAGGACGTCTTCAAAACCGTGCAGATTGAGTACGAAGCCGAAGGTATCGTCTGGAGTCATATTAACTTTGCAGATAATCAAGATGTCATTTCGGTGATTGAAGACCGTCTCGGTATTATTTCGCTGCTTAATGATGAAGTGATGCGCCCCAAGGGTAATGACGAGTCGCTCGTTTCTAAGCTTTCGACCATCCACAAAGACGAGCTGGACGTTATTGTGTTTCCTCGCACATCGCGTACGCAATTTACTATTAAGCACTACGCTGGCACAGTTACGTACGAATCACTAGGTTTCCTTGAGAAGCACAAAGATGCTCTTCTTCCTGATCTGTCCAACTTGATGCGAGGATCCTCGAAACAGTTTCTCCGGACGATATTTGTCGAAAAGGTTGGCAGTCCGGTCATGTCACGAAAAAAAGCAACAGTAATGCTCGAGGTAGTCGAGTTACAAAAGGTGCTCTGGCGGTGGCAAATGTTGGCACCCAATTTAAGGACAACCTTAACGAGCTCATGACTAGCATTCGACAAACGAAGGTACACTACGTCCGATGTATTAAGCCGAACCAAAACAAAAGTCCAAATGAAATGGACCAGCCGATGGTAGTGTCACAATTACGTTGCGCTGGTGTGATCGAGGCAATCCGCATTTCACGTGTTGCATACCCGAACCGATTGCTGCTAGAGGAATTGATGGACAAGTTTTGGGTATTTGACGTGAAGCAACGCAATACCGATGTTTCTGTCAAACAACGATGCGAGACACTGATGAAAAAGATGGAATTGTCTTCGCCTGAGCAATACCAGATAGGCTTTTCGCGCATATACTTCCGTTATGGAATTTTGGAACAAATGGAGGACAAAAAGGCGATCCGATTGGATCTTCAAGCTCGACACTTGCAGCATTACATGCGTGGATTTTGCTGTAGGCTTCGCTTCCTTTGCAAGTTGCAAGCAATCGTCAAGCTGCAGGTTCGTTTTCTCTTTTTACCTATGGTATTGCGTACGCTTATCAATGCGTGTCTGGTGCGTGTATTGTTGTTACCATTAGTCGGTTGCTCGATGCGTCATTACGATGAATCGGTATCAGTCGTTCAAGACTGCTGTTACCCTGCTGCAGGCGCACTGGCGTGGATACAATGGTCGCTGTGCCGCGCTTAATGCTAAGAAGAACAATAGCGCGATCATTCTTCAAAAATATGCTCGTCGCTTTGTCAAACGGTAAGTTTCTACCTTGAGGTCGTTGTCTTGCATGACTTGCTAATTTGTATCTTCATTCTCGTACACGCAGCAAACAATTTACGGACGCACGGAAGATTGCTGTGAAGATTCAAGCCTTTTTGCGCATGAAGAACGAGCGACCAAAGTATATAAAAGCCCTTCAGAAGAAAAAGCAGCAAGCTGACATGGAGTACCAATTGAACAAGCTGCAGGAGCGTCTTCATGATGAACAGCGGCGAAACGCTGAATCCAAGAAGGATAGATTGTCTTCGTCGTCTACTGACGGCCAGCTTAATGCAGAAACCAGTGCTCGCGGGCGGTCTACTGCTCACGTATGGATGGCTGACGCTGATGGTATCATCAACCAGCTAAATGAAGAGACTGGGCGCTTGCGCAAAGAAAATGAGGAGCAACGTGCACGAACTGCGCAACTCAAAAAGGAAGTTGAGAAGCTAAAGTTCGACCAAACGGTGCTTTCCGCGAACTTTCAAGTCAAGATCCGAGGTTTCCAAGACGCGGTAAGGTCTTGAATAAGAGGAACTCGCTAATCTTTCTTTTCTAATCGTTGATCACTTAATGCCGTTTGCAGATTCGAGAAAAGGACAAGAAGCTTGAAGTTGTGGAACGCGAGTGCGCAAAGCTTCGTGGAAGTGCTAGCTCCGACCCTGTCTTCTCTAGTCAGAAATCGATGCGGAAGGACCATCGCTCTGTGTTCCGAAGGTTGGGATCCAAGAAAGCGCTGGAGAACGACTACGATAATGGCGATGGAGGCGAAGCATCGACAGTTTTGCAAGCGGCACTTGCCGAGAAATCAGCTGAAACAGAGCAGTTCCTCCGTCAATCCGCGCGACGGCTCACCCTATGGGGTGGTGACAGCGCTGGTGAGAATCGTGATATGGGCGACTCTGGTAGCCGCCCGTCACTTTTGCAAGAAGTCAGTACGGCTCGGGCCGGTGCAATGGAGTCGTTAAAGAATAGGCTTACAGCTGTGAAAGACAAGTACTACGGAGAGGAAGGATCGTCGGCAGCTCCGCGTCAGCACGCGGATTTTCGGACAGATTCTGCGGTCCGGGAGGCGCTGAACTTGGACGCGTTGCCACTTCCTTCTGGTTGGGAAATGCGTCATTCTCGCTCAAAGAAAAAACAATACTACTGCAACCCGACTTTGAGAATCACACAATGGGACCATCCGTGGATTGATGCAAGTAAAGCGAAGAAACAGGGAGCTGCAGCTGTACAGCGCGCAAGGAGGTAAGTATTGGTTTGTTGCCATGATGTTGTGGCCATAGCGAAACTACCGCAAATAGATGACGCTAATGATGTGTTTATTCAATGAACTAGGGAAGGGTCTATTGTGGGAAGTCCGCCTCGAGATTCAATAGGTATGCTTTCATGTTATTTTTATATATGAAATCCACCGTGAGGTACAGCTCTTCTCATCACTCATTTGGTACTGCAGACGGCATGCTCACCATGGAGGGGCAGATCTAGATGGCGTCCAGCTACACGAATTACGGCCGCAAGCCTTGTTCAGTTCAAGGACAGTGACGCATTTGTGGCTTGGGTTCGTATTCGCTATTGTCCGTTTGGCTCTTTCATCGCGCTTCGGACCGCCTTGCTGACTTTATGTGACATAATCGTTTTCGTAGCACACCTACCACATGTGGTATTCCAGACCGTAGAAATACCCTGTATGAAGTCATGTTGTTGCAGGATCGTAGAAAAATTGACAGCGTCGGGCTCGGTTCAGCTTTGCTTCGGTTATAGAAAGTTGTTCACCTACCGATCCAAATACTGTAAGTACAAACAAGAAGCATTGAAGCGCTCCCACCAACTTGCCGACTACTTTTTCCACCAGTAACCCTTCAGCGGTTGTGTTTCCTTAGGACCAAGACCGGTTGGCTTGTGGATCGTAACTTTACCTGTGAGCTTTTTGCGATACTTTAGCGCTCAAGTCGCAGTGTCGAGCTTTGTATACAGCATTTGACGCAGCAACTTGCGGGCCGAGAACATGCGGAAAGCACGTCAAACACTCTTCTATTGGGCTGGGCGAATTCGAGCTAATGTAGGCCGTCAACAGATTCGTTCTGAAGCTAGCATGCAGCTGTGTGTTTAGCGTCTAGTCCTGATCCTCTTCCAAAAATACTTCCTTTTTGGTATCGTCATCACCACACAAGGTCAAGAACTTTTTTTACCTTCTTCTGTGTCTAGATCCATGACGTCCACGACTGCTAGAGCGTATCTATCGGGTTGATGTCTTTTGAGATAAGACTTTCGCTGAGTTGGCCGTTTCAAGTTCCTGTGCATCTTGAGCTCACTTTTTTCGGGTTTTCATTCCATATATTAACCCATCCACCAAGCAATCAAGAACGATGTCAGGAATCCAAAAGCAGTCTTCTACCCGCGATTTGTGAAAATTTAGCACATTCAAGCTTTTCGATGTTGGAACCAAGATTTAAGTAGCGTCTTAACGCACCTGGTGTTGTTGCTAATCCGGTTCTCGTATGTTTGACTTCACTGAAGCTCAGCGAGTAGATCATCTTGCTGCACAAGTATCCTGAACAGTCGTCTGGTAAGTGCTTGTAAGTATACTAGTTCACACTCGAAACTTGAATCGTTGCTGCATCGGCCCTGCATTCTTTTTCTGACTTCTGAAGCTCCACTAACACGGTATCGTTGGTCGGACTTAATGACTAACACCATCGCTGCATCCCAATCTGGTCCTCTTCTTTCATTTCCATCTGGCAGTTTTGCCACTCCACTCTACGAAATGGACGTATCCTCGGGGCTGATCAAGGCATCGACGAAAGCCTTGTCACCTGTACCGCTTTCAACCATATGCTGAATCGACAGGAAGCCATCACCATTTATTCGAAGAAACGTCTCGTTGGAGTGTGCAAGCGCTTTGAACGCTTGCTGCAACACTGCAACGTGAAAAGTTGCCGCACAGCTCCCCGTGCAATCACCTTCGGTGGCCGGAGCACACGAAAACTCGATGAACGCAGACGACGTGGGTGCAAAGCTAATCTCACACGATCCAGTCTCTGAAGTCGCGCTCAAGCTAAGACACTTGGCTTTGGACCGATCTTGAGGACTTCTGCTATCTACATCAGCCATGGCAATGGTGACACTCGCAGCGCTGGGTAAATCGTAGAGCTCCGAGAAGGCGTCTCGAAGTGGTTCCGACTGCATAATACAGCGTGCCACCACTACTGACTGCTCAAAAGCACTCTCAAACTCCAATTGACCCAAATCTCCCCCTTCATGCTCCAAAACTTGCATCGAGCACTCGCACATGACACCGTTGTCTTCTACGATCAGCAATAGACTAGCACTCTACATCAAGAGCAATACGAGTCAATCATCCTGTATTTTCTACCTTGTTTCTACTCTATGTTATCCCTATGTTACCTCGGGTTCGTATGTCATTTGAAGTGACGTCGTAGCGAGAGCAGAGGGGCCAAACATGGACAGACACTCGATCAGGAGGTTCACGTTAAGTGCGAAACTTAATTGCACATCATCGTCTGCTTCATTATCTTCTTGTTCCTGTTCAATACCTTGAGTCGAAGTAAATTTGTAGCGCTCAAAGAGCTCCCGACCGATAGAAGTTTTCAGCTGCAGAGATTTTCCTTTTGAATGCGCTGTAAAGAGCAGACCACGTCCATCCACGTCACAACGCACGCGTTGGTCACGTTTATTATGTGTCAAACAACTTAATAAAGTCACAAGGACTTTTACGCTTTCAGCCGTGCACGATAACGTCGGCAACGGGACGGCAGCGTTGGACGTAGCCATGTCATCCTCACTCCAAGCCATTATAATTGATAATCGTACTTTAAACGGTTACACGCTATTGAAATAGTAGACTGCGACATTAAAATTCGTATGTGACATTAGTATATGTAGTACGTAGGTAACCTGTCAGTGCGCAAAAAAAAAGCCAAAAGCGACCATCACTCGTGCATGTAAAAGATTCCTGCAAAAGAGCACGATTACAGTATCTAAATAGATGCGATGAGAAATCAGTTGAATGTACAATCTGGTCGCCCACTACAGTAACACGAGCCCCAGATCGGAAAAAAAACACAGACAAATCAAGGAACGTACCGGCCAAAAAACGATATTTCTGGTCAAACATACCCAATTCAGAATCTTCATGACGACTGCAAGGGCCTTAAAAAGTGTCATGGCTCGCGTCCATTGATGGGAGATGCAAACATCCGGATAGACTGTAGCCATAATCTGATCGTGTAGCATAATCTGGTCTTCAGATTTGACCCAAAACGATGTATCGAGTGACCAGAGACGGGTCTGTACACTTTTTGGTCTCACGAAAACCAAGTTATTTTCCAGTACGTTCGTTCTATGTTCGTATGGAGAGATATTAGAATAAAAAGGACAAGTACATACACGAGGCCATGATTCCTCAAGTCTCTTCGTCCGGGATCTGTAGCAAATAGGTCCATCCATATCCATCATTACGTACCACCAAAGACGACGACGACTTTGAGACGACGTCACTTTTATTTGCAATCTCTTTATTCAACTCCAGTCTCATTTCCAGTCAAACGACAATGGGCGAATACAAAGTCGGCTCGCAAGGCGCCATCATGTTGCTGTGCTGTATTAATCTACTCAACTACGTTGACCGTGGTATCATCCCTGGAGCCCCGGAAGAGTTTGAGCAATTCATTACTGATACTTTAAACGTGAGTGTACTACGTCAGTCCGTCTTCTTTGGACTGTTAACGTCGGCTTTTATTGCAAGTTACTCGATCTTCTCCGTCTTGTTTGGCTTTTATGCACTCACGCATCGACCATTTCGTATTATTGCCTTGGGCATGTCAGTCTGGATCGTGGCTGTCATCACTTGTGGTGCCGCGCAGATGAGCGAAAGCTACTATGTGTTAATTACTGGGCGTTTAATCAGTGGCGTCGGCGAAGCTTCGTTTCAGTGTACGGCGACGCCGTTTATCAATCGCTTTGCGCCTCCTCAGAAACGCTCATTGTATCTGGGAATCTACTTGGCATCCATTACGGTGGGCACTGCAGTTGGCTACATTTATGGATCGATCTTTGCCCGATCTGCTTTCGGATGGGCTGGTGCTTACTATCTAGAAGGTGTGTTAATGGTAGCGTTGGTAGTCAGCTGCCTTGTAATAATACCGGACGAGCTGAATCAGATCCCGATCAAAATGGAAAGGATTGAGCTGGAGAACACTCAGAGCGAGCTGCTGGCGATGCCTAGCTTTGCAGGGGACAACGAAAAGGCTAGTGTGTCCGTCTACCTGGAAGAAAAAGAACGCCCCATGCCCGTTACGACACCTTCGTTTTTTGCCGAGTGGTGGGGAATTTGCAGCTGCTTTCCGTTTTTGCTAATCATCCTTGGACACGCAGCTTACACGTTTTCGATGGCGGCCATGAGCACCTTCAGTCCGGACATCTTTATCGGTCTTGGGCTTTTTGAGGACGAGACGACTGTGTCACTCACTTTTGGTGGACTTGTGGCTATCACCGGTACCATTGGCACACCTCTTGGAGGATTCCTAGTGGATTACTTTGCAAGGAAAAAACCCTACGAGATTGGACGTCGCTGCATGATCTCTGTAAAAGCCTTGTTCTACCTTATGCTTGCATCGGTTGTGTTTGGACTCACGATGGTAGCTCTTGTCAGCATTCGGATAGTCTGTCTCATTTTCCTTACTCTGACTCTCTTCTGCACGTGTGCGTTATCCGTTCCCGAAACGATTGCCGTACTGGAGCTGTTCCCCAAATCTCGGCAGTCGATGGCTGTTGCGGCGAACACGCTTTTTATTCACGCACTGGGAGATGTACCGTCCCCTATCATCCTGGGTCTTATTAAGGACGACTGGGCTCCTCTCTGTGGTACTGTGGAAATTGACGGTGATGCAGTGCTTAATCCTCGCTGTTCAGAAAACTATTTGGGTCTTCGTAACGTGCTGCTTTTTGCCGTGGCTTGGATGTCGTGGGGGGTCTTGCTCTGGGGTGCTTCCGTTGTGGTGATAAAGCGTAGATTGGGAGAAGAGAAGCGGCGAGCCGCTCATATTGGTATAATTGTCGACTCGACATAAGGTGATCCAGTACATGTATTACGATTGGAAGTATTTGCTAGTCGCATCCAATTAGAAACACAACAACACGTAGTACACGTAAATTGCAGTACCAAGTCAGTGTATCATGCTGCTGCTCACCTACCGTACGCGTGACTTGCATTGCCTTTATTTCACTCACTCATGATTGTTTCTTCGTCTGTATTACTTGCAGGCCACTTCCTCCTCCGTACGCTCTACGCAAAATCGAGAACCTGCACAGAAGATTATCTCGCTCGCTTCACACCGAAACAATAACAGAAGCAAAGCGAAGCATAGCTTGGCATCGGCGGCTCCTTCCGTGCATCCTTTGCTTTTCATGCCTACAAATTCTTGCGATGCAGAATTGAAGGTCCATACTCCTCGTATTCGCTCTTGGTAATCCACATGTTCTTGAATGTTGCAAGCGAAGCCAAAATAGAGCCACCGATCCATGTGGAGTAGATACGCGTGGGCGGTGCTGAAATGCGAATTTTGATGTCCTTAGGTGCTTTTTTGCGCACTTCGGCGAGTAAACGATCGCCAAAGCCAGGGAAAAGCGTCGAGCCACCGGAAAGGATGATCTGCGAGAAGAGGGTCTTCCTCAAATCAAGATCCGACTTCATAATGGCCTGCACCAAACACTCGTGCACCCCACGTGCCTCCGAGCCAATTATTTCCGGTCGGAACAGCAACTCTGGAGCTCGAAATTTCTCTGGACCGATCTGCATCATCAAAAAAAACGTAACACACATCGCTGCTTCAGAACAAACACAGCGCCTTCTTTCTAGAGCAAGTAGTAAACGAATCAAAGACTCACGTTGAGCAGCGTGCCGTCTGGCAGATAATAGGCTGAAGTGGCGTCCCCTGATGATCCAGCGGGCTTTGACTTGGTACCGAGCATGTCCTTGACTGCAAGAGCCGACTTTTCAGCTTCCAGTTGCTCTTCTTTCGTGGGGTTAAAAGCCACATAGCATAGCTTCTCCTTGATCTCTCTCACCACCTCTCTCTCTGCTGACGTTTGAAAATTGTAACCTGCTCGACGCAATAGCAACTGCAACTGTTGTGTCACGTCTCGTCCTGCAATATCCATCCTAGTGATAGCATGAGGCAGTGTAAAGCCTTCGTAAACGGGCACAACATGTGCAACTCCATCTCCCACATCAAGTACTACACCCGTTGTACGTCCAGAAGCATAGAGACTTAAGACTGCTTGAGGAGATACAAATAATGACGGGACATTAAACGCCTCAAAGAAAACTTCACCCGCCCGTTGGCGATTAGTCATTGGATTCAATGGTGCCTCTGTAAGCAGCACAGGATGGTCCTCACTCTGTACATTCAGCATGTCCTTTGAGTACACATGTTGCCAGACACGATGCATACTATTCCAGTCCGTCACAATGCCATGTTCCATAGCATACTGAATCTTAAACAATCCACGATGATGTTGCACTCGATTCCCTACAAACACGTCACCCCCTTCATAGGCACCACCCGGCATCATCCGTGTATGTTTCGTAGAACCAATAAATGATGGAAAAACTAGTTGAGGTGTTTCACCACCGGCAAATCCTGCCTTTAAAAGACCACTCCCATTATCAATCACGAGTGGCTGGTTCCCAAGCATTTTCGTCATTTATAATAGTAGTAATAGTATAGTAGTAATAGTATAGTAGTTATAGTAGTAGTTATAATAGTAATAGTAATCGAAAGAGTCAAGTTGTTGTCTGTCCGGTACAAAAGTGTCCTCTTTGGGCAGTCGTATGGAAATGATCGTAGCATCCATGACCCTTTCAAAATTGATTATTTACCAAAATGGAAAGCGCCGACCAAGAGGTCACGACGTTGCTGGAGCAGCTCCAAGGAGCGGCCAATAAGGCCGAACAACTCGAGTTCTTTACACACGTACAGGAAATTATACAACATCGTGATCCCTCGGGTCCAAAGCGACATGTTCTTTGTCATGTCCTGCCGTTATTTGGACAAGTAGTGCAGATTCAAAATGCGGCTCTTGTGGCTGGTGTTTTGCAGTTAATTGCTCAAGAAGTGGTCGTTCTTATCAAGAAACAATCAATCGAGACACTGGACGTGGTCGTGACGGTCTTGACGGGACTGTATGATGTCTGTCACACGATCTTACTCTTGAGTTATTCAACAGAAAAGAATGTGGTCTTGGCACTGCAATTGGTACTGAAGACGCTGCATTTGAGTTTCCAAGTCATGATACAAGCTGAGAGAATGGAGAATCAATTGCTGAATGAGTCGAGCAAGTGTTGGGACGCTTTGATTCGTTGTTTACAAGCTACAGGAGATCTGATAACTAATCCTCCGGAGACGGGGAACAGGAATAGTCGTAGTCCCATGGTCTGGTTACGATCATGGAAGCTTGTGGAGAGTGGGGTGATGCTGTTTAGTACCGCACAAGATGCGTCAGTGTATCGAGATCCAATGCGATCGAACGTCCAGCCAAATATCTGCAGTTTGGACCAGTTGAGTGACACGAAACAAATGGTTCTGAATAAGATAAAGCTCGAGGAGTTTGGCGTCGTTTTACTGCAACGCATGTGTGAGGTTGCTGCTAATGCAGTGGAAGCAAAACTACTTTTATGGACGAGACGAGAATTGAGTGTAGTGGTGAACTCCCTGTCGCTGCTTGCAGCTGTGCGGCCGCAGCATATGACACATATTCTGCCAAAACTTGTTGCTCTGTCGAATGCAATTTCAATGCCTGGGGTGCACAAGACATTGACGGCAAATTTGGTCAAATTACTTAGTCACCCAGCGGCACAGGCATTTGCAGATGAAGTGACGGACGCTTTGATTGCTGTAGGGGCGTCTCAACGCGCATTTGCTGCGATTAGTAAGAGTAAAGAACAACGAAGAAGATATACATCTGCACCGACGGAGGCTTCATTACGTAGAGCAAGGATTGGTAAACGCACAGCAGCACAGTCTATCACAGAGCGAGTGGAGAATGCCAATGCGCACGCCAAGCGCAGACGTGTGAATCTATCGGGGTCGTCAGCTGCTCTGATCTCTCAAGAGAAGGTGACTCATGACGGAATTGTAAATATGCAAGCTGTGGAAGTAGCCAACGTAGTGCTGGAGAGCTTCGCTTCCGCCATGCCTACTCCAGCACCACCTGACGTTCAATTGGAGCTGGTGCCGAGCGCATTGAAGACGAGGATGTCGTCTTTGCTTGCAAAGCTTGCAACTCCTTCGTCAGCGCTTGCAATTGAGAAAAGTGCTAAACGAATGCGTGATCCTCGCCTCCGGCGTGATCCAAGACTGCAAACGCAAAACAAGGAGCAGCCGGCTCTTGTGCCGATTTTTGATGAGACAGTCATCGAAGAAGTGAGCGACTGGATATCGAAGAACGCCGCTACAATTGCAGAGCCACTGGTATCTGTATCGGAGGATAATATGGTGCAAGTGCATTTAAAGTCCGAGACCCCCACGTGGCGTCATGAAATGGCCATCGATGCTCTCGTTCGGATCTTGGAAAATGAATATGGGGTAAAAATTCGAGGTAACGAAACGTTGCGTGAAGGCATTATCTGTCGACTCGCAGCAAGCCCGTGGCTTCTTAGCACGGATGAAAACAATGAGTTGAAATCGGGGACGTCAGATAATTTGCCAAAACTGCCATTTATTTATCAGAGGATTTTTGATTTCGTTCTGCGTGATTATTCGGTGCGCTCAACATTGGCAACAAATCTGCTTTGCCAAGAGTACATCCGTGCCACGGCTTCTCAGTTAAACACGGTCGCCGCCAAGGAAGCAGCCGCTTCTGGCGGCAGTACTGATTATCAGATCTACCAGGCATCCGTGAACTACTTCTTTGATGTGCTACGAAAGAAGATGGATCTTTCTTCAGCGGCAGACAAGAAATTGTTTGGGATTCTGGTAGCGCAATTACCACGAATTCCAGTGGAAATTCTTCGTATTATCGTAGCGCTGTTCGATGAGAAGGCTGGAATTGTGCTAGGCATCACTTTGCTGCGTGATCTAGCAAAGGAACGGAAGGCATGCCAGGCGCCGTGTCTGTTAATTCTATTGCGATATACATGTCACGAGGACGAGCACTGTCGCAATTCTGCCATTCGCTGTGTGGCTAATCAGATGTATGGAATTAGTGCCCTTAAAATCGACATTGAAGATTTTGCGATCAAGCTGGTTAATTCGCTGCGAGAACCAGTAAAATCCAGTGATGAGAGTGTGTCAGTCGATGAGGTGATGCCTGAGGCTGTAGTCGAGGATGAAAATGATGTGAAACCAATTCTCGAAGAATTCATTGAACCAGAGGAAAAAGATGACAACTGGCTGAAGAATAAGGTGAAACAAATTGCTCTTGCTGACAAGAGTACTTGTCACGAACTGCGCACTTATGCTTACGAAGTTGAAGGTAAAACTGATTTGTCGAAACATTTGGATAGCGAGCCGGAGATTCTCCGGCGGTTAGAATTATACCTGGCGCTGTGTGCGAAGAAGCCATCACTTCTGACACACTTGGTGGCAACGTACGCATACGCTTCTGAGACCGTACGCCAATCGATTTTCCGAGCAATCGAAAAGCTCATCAAGCATCTTAAGCAACGCGGAAGCGTTAATGTTGTTGCTCAATTGCACGGGTATGAGCCGAATGCCCTTGGGCTGGTTTGCCACGTTATTCAGATCTTGTCAATTCGAGGTCGGCCGAACGAAGCAAGCTCGTCGGGTACGGATGAATTCGTCCAACAGATTTTGGAGTTGTATCATAGTCATGGACACATTCCGGACTCTATCTCCGTGCTGATCCCTGTCTTGCCTAGCATCCGTGGTGAGATCTTGTTCCCTTTATTGCCTGAGCTGCTATCCCTGCCCCAAGCTCGACTGGCAGTCGCCATTACGCGGCTATTAGAGGCGATGCCTCCGCAAATGGTAGCTCCGATTGATTTACTTGTGGCACTACATCATGTGGATCTCAAGACCGATCCAACCATGCAAAAGAAGGTTATCAACGCTATTAACTTCTGTGTGGAGCACCGCCACGCCTTTCCGTCAGACGTGCTGCTCCACGTGTGTCGTGTGCTGGTCAAGGAGGAAAAGATATCGAAACTTTCGCTTCGCACTCTTATTCTTAGCGTAACAGCATATCCAACGATGCAGCGCGACATGGCTTCGGTCTTGGGTATTCTCGTCGACAGAAAGGTTTGGGAAATGGAGGACGCGCTGTGGAAGGGTTTCGTCAAGTGCTCGGCACTGATTCAGCCGGCATCGTTCCCTCTGCTGCTTCGTAGACTCCCCGTTGCTCAGCTTGCATTGCTGTTAAAAGAGGAAACAGAGTTGCGTGTCTTGTTGCGCGAGTTCTCTTTCACTGCCGGTCCTGATGGCCAGCCACTGGACCTTTCGTCTGAGATTAATGCGCTCCTTGAAGATCCTGTCGAGCAAGTCAAGGATGAGAATGTTGATGAGGCTGAAACGACGGAGCTAGCAATGAAGATGGAGGTAGACAACACTGACCCCGTTAAACTGGAGCCTAGCGAAGTAAGCGCATGCAGTTAGTCTTTCAGGGATTTGGGTGCCATGACTATCAGCGTCGTCGCTGATGACCTTTAGTCTGCATGAGACTCGAATAGGCCAAGGAAATGTCAGCTCCATATCACAATACACACTCGAATGTGGTGCTACATGTACTCTCGACAGAAGATGATAGTACCCAGCATTTCGCAACTACCATTATCGCTTTGACATGCCCAGGTGGATAGCCTTGATTCTAACAAAAGAACAGCAACATTCAGTATGGAGAAGGAGCGAACACTATAGATTCCTATAGCATGTGCCTTCATTTGCCTTCATTTTTTTCATTTGTTAGCAGCATCTCCAGTCGAAAAAGACTAGCCGGTAGAGTTGGCTACCCAGACATATTTTAAACGGCGCGTGGCGTCCAAGCCGATTGGCGCACATCGCCGACGCGCGAATACCCTCCTTATGCCTTTTTCGCAAAGCAGATATTGCACAAGTCCGAGACCTCTTTCAATGCAATCAAAGCTGCGTCTATGTCCTCTCTCGTGTGGGCCGCAGAAACACAGAAACGAACGCGAGCAAGTAGCAGCGGTGTAGCAGGAAAGCCCACTGTCACCACAGCCAAATTACGCTTGAGACACTCGCGAGAGAACTCGCCTACCTTTGACATGTGATACAACATCACCGGGATCACAGGCGAGTCAAAGTCACCCAGCGTGATCACACCCATGTCAATCAACTTTTGGCGGAAATAATTGCTGTTCTCACGCAAAGATGTAATCTTTTTGCGGCCGATGTCGGTACCGTCCAACCCAGCAATAATGTTCAACGCCGTCAGAACCTGCTGGGCGACCACGGGAGACAGACTCGTGGCGTAAATCGCACCTGCACTTGAATTGCGCATAAAGCTGATGATCTCTTCCGACGCAGCGACGTAGCCGCCCATACCGCCAAAGCTCTTGGAAAACGTACCCATCAAGATATCAATCTCGCTTGGATCCACTCCCGCATACTCACAAATACCGCGACCAGTATTACCCAGTGCACCGATACTATGAGCCTCATCCACATAAATGTAGGCCTTGTACTTCTTTGTGACGTCCACCATTTCACGCAGACGTACGATCTCTCCTTCCATAGAGTAAATACCCTCAATCATCACAATGATCTTCTTCCACGGACGATGTGTCCGTGGCTGACCTTCTGCAATCTTCATACGAAGCACCTTCTCCAAGTGTGCAGGATCATTGTGTTTAAACACACCCACCGAAGCACCCGATGCTCGTGCACCATTGACAATAGAAGTATGATTGAGCGCATCACTAAGAATGAGCGTACCTTTGACCGTAAGAGCAGGAATACTCGTGGCATTGGTAGCGTAGCCCATATTGTACACAATAGCCGACTCTTTTCCAATAAATTTGGCCAGTGCTTTTTCCAGTGCAATATGAACCGACGTCGTCCCAAACTCCATGGGTGGTACAGTCGATGCAAGAGCAAATTGTTTGACCGTTGGAAAGACCTCTTTGCTGCACGTATTCATCCAATCATCAGCAAACCCCAAGTAATTGTACGAGCCAAGATTAACACAGCGTTGGGTACATCCATCCTTATTATGCAGCGTCTTGTTTTCATCGACCGAATAACGTTCAATCAGATCAATCTGAGCCCCTATAACAAGACATCAAGAAGCATAGTCAGTACAGTAACAGACAATACAGTACAGCACAGTACAATACAGTACATAAAAAAACCCTCTAGTTTATCATAAAGCCTCTAGTTTATCATATGAACCTCTAGTTTCTCATAAAACTGTACCTGGTAAACCAGCAACAGGTCGATTAAATACGTCCTGTAAGCGATGATAAATTCGTTTCGTATAAAAGTTCTCAAAGGCGGCACAGAGCGGTGCATAGCCTTTTTCCGTAGTATTCGAATAACGTGAGCCACCAAAAATACGTCCCGCATGATCACGCAAGTGTCCAAATGTAATAAGAATAGCGTATTGAATGTAACAAAGAATGGCTGCAGCCCATGGGACGTGCTCGGCTGCCATGAATGACAAAGAAAGAGGAGAGAAGACCTTCCCGACTTATGGGACGATTGATTTATGTGAGGAGGTCCATATAGAGAAACGCTAGAGCTAACGGATTGTTTGTTTCTACCAATGAAAAGTGATTGATACGAGGTACTCGAACGATGATTCGTTGAAATTGTTTCGGTCGTTTCATGGGATACGTCGAGACTAGTATGGCTACATGAGGTGCCCGACTTGTCGCGTCTCAACGTACCATTTTGATTGGCTGAATAACATTAGCCTGTGAAACACGATAATGACCTGTTACGCCCTTTCAGAAACAATACGTACTTGTGTTGTGTTTCATATGACCCGTTTATTACTAGGAGATGTCTAGTTTTTGTAACGCTTCAATTTCCCATCAAGCGCTTTAAGTCACAGGAAGATACTCTTTAGTTGTCACTAGCTCTGAGGTAAACGTTACAGTTTGGTAACAGTTACCTGTACAGCATGTGAGTCATGTCTCGTAGTTTCAACTCCGTCGATGTTCTTACAAGTTGCTCCAATCGATTTGCTTTAGCCCGTTATTCTTCACCTTTGTGCGTCAAAGCTGCAAGTGGTTCGTGCACTGAGTGGGCCTGCAGAGTCAACCCCGAGTTCGTGACCAACGACAACTCGTACAGCGTGTTCTAGTGCATTACAAGAACAGTTGATACTCCACAACTTCAGCTTTTCAAGCACAAGAAAAAAAAGAGTCTACCTCCAACTTGCGCAAGTTGTACTTGACCGAGTCAAACTTACGACGCAGTGGGCCGTTACGGAAGTCAAACTGAATGAGTTCTCCTGAAATAGCTTCCACCATGGCTTTGCATCGTTTCACCTCGTCCACATTCCTCGCAGTAGCTTTTACGACTGCATATTTCATTAATTCTCCTAAATAAAGAATCAGCCAAAGCCTGTCAAGTTAGTATCATACACCTGTTAGTCCACTGACTTTTAGCCCACCGGTAAAGTCAATAACGCCGCCAAGATACTCGTTCTTGTCCACGATCGGGACATCTTGACGTGGTAACAGACACTTGGTATCCAGATAATAATAGAAGCACTTGGCCTCTGCATATTCCTCAAGGGAAGACGCCAGTGAACCGTCTCGCAACGACGAATTCTTTTCTGTCAGTGCCACCAGCTCTGGAATCACCTGATCGAGTGGTATCCACATTTTAGTTTAACACTGCACCCATCCACTGAGCTTTCTTTCTGCTAAGACGTCACCTTTTCCGCATCACTTAACAGCTTTAAAGCTTCGACTCTGTCTCCTCGATGCAACGCAAAAATTGCCTGCTTGCTGTGAATGCAAAAGATGGCGTTGCAACTCGTGAGCCCTCGAAAAAAGATTCTGTAAAATAGTAATAGTAATCGAAAATATGAGTCATACCTGGCTTTGAGGATCTCACGTGAGCGCTTGATGATCTTTTCACGCATCTCGTCGTACTCGTGCATTTCTAGAGAAAAAGAGAGAGAAAAAGAGTCAGTAAAGGCTAGAAACTAAAAGTAGTATTTTTTGATAGACCTTCGTTCATGTCGATAAAATCTTGACGATTTAGTAGATCCATAGCCGCAGTGGTGGGTGTCGAGATTGCTTCGGTCGACTCCATTTTAACCAAATAATATGCAGTACTTTTAATATTAAATTGATATGACTGCAGAATAGTCTAATAACAGAATAGTAATTCATTACTATACTACTACTGGCTTTGTATTAATCTCTACTGTTTGCAACACTGTCTGTATTAGAAATGATATAATAATATATATAGCAAAGAACTAATATTTTAGAATATATGCGTATACTGATCGGCTATATAATTAGTAGATCTTAACTGCCTAAGGAGGAAAGACTAGATGATGCACATCTCACCCAAACCATGCGGTAATAAATCTGTGATCAAGTTAATAGATATGTGTAGCCATTTGAACAGCAAGCACAGTTGAACTTTTACCATAATCACGCAATGTTGGACGGTCGTTACGGGAGCAAACGCATTGTCATGGCTTGATGTTTTGTCGTGGAGCTATTTTGTTTTGTATCGGGGCATGAACTTGCAGTGACATAGCTTGACCGTCGTACGAAGTGGCAGACAACACATTTTATCATCAACATGCATGAAGATTAGTCGACTCACACAAGAAGAGACAAAGTAAGTGGAACAAATAGATTCGTTCGACATGCAGTCCGTGTAGTCTCACACACTTTTTGGGGTATTCTTGCTCTCCAGCTATCCACTCGGGTGCGTGCATAGGCCTCTTGCTTGCTCACGAATCTAATAAGTATTTGGTTCCAGCTGCAAGAGCCAAATTAGAAAACGAAGCGGCAGCTAATGTGTCGGTCCGTCTCAAACTGCCATATCCATCCAAACGATCTTCACGCTCCTAACGGCATTTCAATCCAACCGACAGGGGAAAATAGCCCTCTATCCAGTATTCGCAGCAGTCAGCCCTTCGCTGACGCTTTAGTACGAGATGCCGTTCTCACGAAGCAGCTTCTCTAGCTGTGTGATTCGTGCATTGGCAGTCTCCAACTCAGACTTGAGTTTGCCTTCGGGCGTGTTGTCATTCTTGCTACCGCCGCGGGCAAAACGAGCCACGCGAGCTGCAATGCCAGAACCCACGCTGTTGGTTTTGGATGTAGAGCGTGCACGCTTACCATCATTTGTCACTTTACCCAGCATCTCAGGGCGCAGAGACATCAGCACTGGGGAGTTGTCGGCGCCACCAAGCCATTCGTCGGCAGTCATTGAGGGAATGCCAGCGTACGTGTCGGGGAAAATATCGTCCTGGAAAGCGTCCGACTTGCGCGGAACAAACACATGAAGCGGCTCGATAGCATTCGATGTAAGCTTCAGCAGACGCGTCGTCTCGCACTTCATGATGTCGCAACCGCGCTTGGGAATCATCGCCATTCCCTTAGCAGACGTTGTCGAGCGATATTCGCTGATTGGGAAGGCAAATGGTTCACCCTCGGACATTTCGTAGTAACGGATGTTGCCATCACCCTTACCACACAGGTACAAAAGGTTCGTGTCCGGATCGTAAAACGGCATGATGACGCCGGCAGCTTGGTCAATGTCCACCTTCTTGAGTTCCTTGTCGAGGTTACGTGGGTCCCATACCTTGAATTGACGCTGGCTTTGACGCGTAAAGCCCACCGTCACGAACGTCTCCTTGTTACCAAGGAAGCAAATCTTGACACTCTTCGTGCCCATGTGTGCATTCTCCTTCTCCGCAACAACCTGTCCAGAACGAGCGTCATATAGACGCGCCACCTTGTCCTTGCACGTGGTGGCCAGCACACTGCCCGTCCAGCTCCAAGCCAGATCCTGGATCAGGTTCTCACCATGGTCGTCCAACTTGACAGTCTGAGCACCCTTCTCAATATCCCACAGACGGACAGAAAAGTCAGATGACGTACTGGCTAGCACATTATTAGCCGTAGGGTGGAACTTGATGAGTGTAACCTTACGGCCATGACCCGTCAGGTCCACGAGGGGGTCCACACACGTCTCTGTAAGTCCACCTTCTGGAATCCCCCAGATCTTGATAGTCGTGTCGTCTGAGGCCGAAGCAATGAGATGTTCGTGGAACGGATTAAAGTCAAAGTCAAGAATTGCACCGCGATGGCCCGAGATGAGCGGGAAGTCCGGATCAAACTTGCCCACTTTCTCATAAGGAACGACCGCCATGGCACCACCACCAGCTTGAATTGATACAGCAAAGAACTTGGTATTTCCCTTGATATAGTTCTGCTCACCCGTGGCTGTAGCCAGACGCACATTTGTGTAACAGGATTCGAGCTTCGCTGGTTCCACGTACACGTGACGGAATTTACTCTGACGCACAAAGTGGCTCATGATGCTCTACAATGGAATAGATCGAGGACTATAACATTATAAAGACCACATAAAAACAATCAGTAAAGGAATCAGAAAGAACACCAATGGAATCAGAACCGTCGTCACACCAACGCAATGAAGCGTTGCAACATCACTTAAAAGGCACGGACAGATGTAAATAGACGATAACGTATTCAACTGATCAATACAGATACTTCATGTACATGAAGATGCGTCTGTATTGCGTGTATCCATCGATATCTACTTGCTTTTTGGACTCACCTTGTTGTCCTCGCAGGTTCTTTTTCTTGAATATGTACAGGGGGAGCTCGAAGAACCCTACCACAGAAATAAAAGTACTGTTTGAAACATTGAGACAGAATAAGACGAGCAAATTGAGCGGATTTGCTGTTGTTAGTTTGAAATTTTAGAGATGAAAAAGGTCGGACATTGTCCAATTGATTTACTTTACAAAGTTGTAGAATAAAAAGTCTGACATTTCACCACCTTATACTATGAAACTGTATATAAATTTTTACTTGCGATCATTTCATTGCCGAAATTTCATATTACAGACCACTTGAAACATTAGAGAGCATTGCAACTATTGACCTATGATATAGCTCGTGTATTGCGTAGAGAAGCTAAAGATATTTGTTCTGCGTTTGTTTTGCCCTGGCTTTGGCACGCTCCAAGAAAAGTCGACGATGGGGCGAAGACGCTTTCTTTTAGCTATTGCGTGCGTTAAGGCGACCACACCATTTCTGCAATTTGCTACAACCCTGTCATAGTAACACCAAAAGTTCCGTTTAAGCAACCTGCATTTATTGGAAATATTTACTTAAAACAACCTTTTTTATATAAACAGTGATAATTCGAAATTTTTAAACAACCAAACATAAACTGGGAGAGGACATAGTAAGTACTATTAGCGATATCACTCTGGAAAGTATTACATATTATTTCAAAGTATTATAACGTTCTTCAATTCATTAAGCTGCGCTTGTTCACTACAATAATATTCAGAGATTTCTCCACGGTACTATTTCTCGTAAACAGTTGTCGAACGTCAACCATTATAGCCGTGTACTCAGACTTGTCCCTCGAGGTTTATCCTTGACAACTACTTGACACGAAGACCTGCTATAATATGTAGCGCTTCACCTTGTAAATCGTCCATTTGCGTCTTCTTCAATAGTGAAATTAGCCACAAAGTTATTTGCGCTCGGATGATTGCCACGCAAACCGTTCCAAGAAAGGTGCGATTGTGTTTGCACATGTAGGCATCAATACAGCCTTAGAAGTCCTGCGCCCCATGATACTGTACTCTTGTGGTAGAACGAATTCACGATGATGCCGTCGGACCTGCAGCAGCATCAACAGCACTAGCATCAGAGTTAACACTGGTGCTAATGGTGTTGGGCTTTGATGCTCCATGCTGGCTGGTCAGAACGCATCGGACCCCGGCCCCGTCATCCTCACACAGCACAAAGCTGACATTCTCATCCTCATCTGGCTCATGAACCACCTCAGTCCCAAGATTATGACCGTCGCCTTCTTCCTTTCGATCTGGATGCACTAACAAAAAGCTTTCGCTCTCATTCGAAACATAGTCTGGTATCCTGGCACGCAGCGTGGCGTCCAACAGTCGGTTATTGTCTCGGATCCTGACCGAAACGTACTGCCGAGTTACGCTAGCCACTTGGTGTGTGATTGTGCTCACATACTGCTGCAATAGTTCTTCAGCAGAACCCGTATCACGCATCAGTTTTTCCACGATCAACTTGAGTCCCTCGGAAATACGAGCAACTGCACGAGTCTCTTCACGAGTCGATGAAGCAATTATATCCAGGTTTTTACGTAACACATTTACGTCGTCGTTTTGCTGGTCCAATTGAGTGCGAAGATCTTCGAGATTTGGCAGCTTTTCTACTTTGGCAAATAGTTCCTTCACTTCTTGCTGCTGATGCTTCCAAGCAATTTCCATTTTCGCCAAATTGGCCTCAAGTCTAGTCATCTCATCTGCCATGCCAGCGATCGACGACGATGGAGTCTGTTCGAAACGTGAGCCACTGATCTCGCCTTCAACCTGCTGAAACCATTCCTCTAGCTCTCCTAGACGTGCTTGCACGCGTCCCTCCAAAGCAACGCGTTGCGAACCCTCCAGACGCAAGCGCTCGTCAAAATGCGTGTTCAACTTCATCAACGAAGCCTCGTGCTCTTTCGCCAGAGTATTTAGCACAGTTGAAAATGAGAGGGAAGATATTGGGATAGAATCGCAGTCGTTGGAATTCTGCTTTTCCTTCTTCTCATTGTGGCTAGACGGCGCCAACGACTCCCTAGTAGGAGATGACGCCGAAGGTATATCAGCTGCTTCAGCATTCAGTTTCTCTGCGTGCGTCGTTGCGCCGGCAACACACGCAGCGTTCATATTGGCAATGGCTGTATCAACATGTAGTCAGAGTTAGACTATGTCACCAGCAACTTCATTGTAAAACCACGTATACCTTCCTGAACCTTCGTGTCAATCTCTGTGTGTAGCGTCTGCACCAATGTCTTCAGTTGACTACTTTTGCCGTGCTTTCCTACCGGCACACCAAGCACTTTGGATATCTGCGCCAGTTGCGACTGAAAAGCACTTTGTCTACCTTCTAGTGTCGATACTCGGTCACTTAAAGCATTCCCCGTCTCCTTCATTGTAGCAGAGTTTCTCTCCTCTTTCTGAGCAGCAAACAATGCCTTTACCTGCTTTTCCAACTCCTCTACACGTTTTTCACATTTGCATCCTCCTCCAGAATTTTTTGTAAGTGCAGACGATGTCGACACCTCTCCCTGTATCTGCATAGAGATAAAGCTCTGCAGTGCACGTGTCAATTCCTTGCTCTTTGTCTCCATCTGATCATCACTTGTCGGGTCTAAAGCCGTCACTGGGTTAAAAGATGCCGTAGTCGGTATTCCTCCAGCTGTAGCGTCCCCTGTAAATGATGAAGCCTGTAGATAGCTAAGATACGAAGGCAGAGCCTCCTCTTCTCGTTCTTCTTCCTCTCTCTCTGGTCGATTCCATAGCATTCTGGCCGTAGTTTCAACACTGGGATACGACCCAATAACTCCATGATCTGCAGCTTTGACGCCACTCTCAAGTTTCGAAAGACCTTCGTTTGGCTCCTCAATTACTAGAGAAGATGGTTCTACTCCTTGATAGCCTGTAGAATCTGCTGATGACGAGTAAAACGATCCTGAACGTGTGGAAGACCCGTTGAACGCCCATAAACTGCCTGTACTGACCGAATGAGGCGGCAAATCGCGCCTACGCTGCTCGAAACAACTAGTAGCACTACTTCGACTTGTTAAAGAAGGTGCTGAGCTACTGGAAACGCGTCGTGGACGTCTAGGAAACAGCTGATCGACGTCTGAAGTCGAGGATGATGACCACATTATAGCCCAAAGGAATGGAACGGAATCACGTTATCACAAGACGAGATATGATTCGTTAAAAATCAACTCCAATAAAAACACATTTCAGCGAATCATATACCTCAACCTATAAAAAAAAGAACTAAACAACAAAATAGGTCCATACCATCTCAAAAGGACCCAAAACACATCGTCCTTGCACTGTCTCTACCCCTCCCCGTCTTTTTTTTACGTCCGTTTTTTCATACATACCCTTTCAAACTCATTATTACGTATCCTATCGAAATAGACAGGGACGACAAGTCAACGTTCTTCTTCTTCTCTTCTTATTATTTATCGTCGACTCTTCTCGTGTAAATTATGGGGAATAACTCGAGCCATGCTTCGTCGACTGTATCCATTTCATCCAATCATAATACGACGTATCGTAATGGTTTCTTAAGTGTGTTTTTATCCGGTCGTCGTCTTGAATTCACGCTACGAAACATGCGAACGCTCCATACCCAACTCATTCACTTTCAATCGCTTCCAGACGCTGAAATTGTCGAACTTTTACGTGTATTATCAGAATTTCTCATTTATTCCGACCAACATCGTATGTCAATGGAACTAGAGGATCAAGTTGCAGCTGATTTGGACGAGAAAACCGACAATCCAGGGACTTTTTTCGATTATTTTGGAGAAACGAATATGTTGGCGTTATTGGTCGAACTTGGTACGAGTCGGCCTTCGTTTCCTGTTCAAGTTCAGTTGCTACAGACGATGAGTATTTTAGTCCAGAATATTGCAACTCGGACGTCACTGTACTACCTTTTGAGCAATAATCACATTAATCGTCTTCTCGAGTGTCCTTTTGCCGTAGACAAAGATGATGATGTACGAGACTGGTATGTTACATTGTTGAAAGCGTTGTCGTTACGACTTAATGAAGAAACGGTGCAGTTTTTCTTGGATACTCAACAAGGAGAAGAATTGCATTTTCCACTCTATGCACGTGCATTGAAATTTGGACGTTGTAATGAAACAATGGTAAAAGTTGCAGTCAAGACGTTGACACTTAATGTGCTAAAAGTATCGGATCCAAGGGTACGCCGGTTTGTACTGCAGTATGACGAGATGAAGTACTTTCGGGATATTGTAGAGATTGCAAATGACTTGACATTGATGCTACAGGGACTGCTGAATAACTGGCCCTCATTAGACGAACAAATGCAAAAGATGACATACATAGAGAAATTAGAAGAAGCAGTGGATGCGTACATTGATCACTGTTTCTACTTACAGGATCTATTGGATGTGAATGTACCGGAACTTTGCTATAAAATTGGAGATCTGCTCTTTTCACGACATATTAGATGCTTGTTGGCGACTAGTATCTTGCCAGATTGTGGACCCCCGCCGCAACGAGTGTCGACACAGCTGGCGCTTTACCTGCTCACTCGACTTTTAGGCATTTTAGAGCACGCCCCTCTTGTGAATGCTATCGCTTTTATGTTGTTGTCGCCAGATGCGTCAGAAAAGTGTGAATACTCAGCAATAGCTTTTGGAGCTGGATCAAGACGGCGACATAGCAGTTCACATTGCCTGGAATCGATAGACAGCGATGACGACGATGATGATGAAAATACCGTGACAACAGAAAACTCGCCGCGAGAGCTATCTCCCCAACCTTCTTTACCGTGGAATATGGAACAGCTTCCGATGCACGTGTTTTGTCCTCATTCGGCAACTACGTGCGAGTCATCGTTGTGCTACGTTCAAACGCGTTTTGGAATGGGCGAGTGGCCAGTCGATGAAGTGAAGGCGTTTGTCCCGCAGAGCACCAACTGCTACCGCCAGTCTTTTCTATCATTGCTTTGTTCAAGCGATGAGCCACTCTCATCTACAGCTGTGATGCTTGTGATAGCCATTATCAATAACAAGGCGGTAGATCATTCTTTGCTACGGGAGCTAGATTTGTTGCCCTTCCGGTATCGTTACGGAAAACGTGCAAAATGTGATGATAAGCAGATAATTGCTGATGGTCACGATAAGACTGCACAACAGAAGAAAACTGATGATAATGCAATGACCGATAGCTCGGCTCTACCAGCCATTGCATCCCTGTCATCGTCATATGATTCTTCTGACTCGCAAGGAATTCGAGGGGATGCTGGAAAAGATGTAAACATCGACAAAATCGATAAGGGATATTTTTCACCAAAGGGCGAAGATGATGATGAAGTGTCTAGTGCTCCTGGAGTAGACAATGATCCATTGTGCCGCACAAACGCCTACCCTTTTTGGCTAGTCGAGTTGATATTGGAGGTCCTTGCGCGAAACCAAAGCTCACGTTTGTTTAGCACGCAACTGTGCGCACGCTTACTCGTGGATATCATGGTGGACACACGTATGCCGACTTCCTATTGCCTTCTTACCCAGCAGCATACTGCAACACTCAAGGATATTTACTCAAGTAGTGCACACCTTGTCATGGAGAGCATGCGTGGCGCAATGGCTGAAGTGGATTTATTCATTTACGTGCTAGAAAAAGAGGTGGCAACTTTCCAGCGCAAGTGCTTTCCTATTCAGTTACAGCTGGATTCCTCGTCACCTTTTGAGTGCCTCGTTCCACTTGAGAAAGAAGAGGCTATGACCTCTCCGGTGTGGGCCGGTTCACGGGACACCTTAGCGCTGCGCTGCCCCGCAAATCAAATGGAAGTGTGTCGCAAGTCTATGCGGGTGTTTCTTTCGCTGCGGAAACTGCGCGAACTCTTGGACTCAAGCTATGTAAATGACGGACTGGAGCGGCTTGTTGCGTACCGTCACCCGCGTACAAGTGTATTTGCAAGTGCTGCGGGTGGAAGGGATTCGTGCACAGTGTCATTGGACGGTATGGTCTCTCTCAAGTGTATGTATCGCGAACAGCGGTTTTTGCTGATGGCGACGAAACTATTGATGGTGATGAATCCCGAGGCATTTGTGCTTGTGGAAAAGATTCTCGATCAAAATGACGACAGCAATACGCATGATGAGGAAGAAAGAGGTATCGTGAAAGTGTTTGCACCGATCCACCGCACATACTGCACAATGGACGCACGAGACGATCGTGTATTACAAGTGTCAGTCCGCTCTGCACTACCTGTACTAGGTTGCCGAAGTGACCAGAAAGATTATCAAGACGCATCGGCATCTGATAAATTAATGGACTGGAATATTCTGCTGATGTTCCCGACCTCGGAAGATTGTGCCCAGGCACAAACACATATTAATATCAGCGGGATGGAGGTGCGCGCGTTCAAGTTACACCAGATTGAAAAAAGCCTCACAGCGCATCTGCATGTGACTCAGTCGAGTAACGGCGGACGGCGAAAATTCTTTTATACAAATGCTGCACAAATTGCAAAGAGTGAAAACAGTGAGGAGGAAGATGAAGCTGAGAGCAGCAGAGAAGACACAGATGGCAATGGTGCCGAAGATGAAGATAATAGCGAAGAAGAAACAGAAGAAGTGGATAAAAAAGAAGACCAGGAGATACGAAGCTAGGGATCAAGACCGCCGTCCAATTGAAGGCCAAATCAATGAGAAGCGCATCAAACCGCATCAAAATGCTTTTGTTAAGTTCAACGGTGAGCAACAACCAGCCCGATGCCTTGAACGTCGCAACGGTTGCCACAAGAGTGCGCACGTTGTCTGGTCAACGTTTTGACAGCAATCAGACGTTGGTCGATACGCTTTTGTGCAAATTTGATATAGCGCTACGACATCTCGCTGGATGTGATCGCCTCACTATGCTGGCTTGGTGAATGCGTACTTGTGGAATTGTGATGTCGGACAGCGCTGGTAGGTGATCGTAGAAATGGTGCACCATGCGCTCACCCTTTGTGGGCTCAAACCAGGTCGTGAACTTTGCGCTCTTGGCAGTTTGCATGACATCGAATCCACCTTTTCGAAGGTTTCTATCGAAACATCTAGCGGAAGTGACCAAGATTGATGACAGACTGCTGCAGTACTGATGGAATATCAAGGGTCATCTTTCGTGCAGAAGAACGGATAACAACGCTTAGACTGCCGCCAAGATCATTGAGATTCCCACGAAAACAATGCCAACACTGCGCACGCAACTGCGACGTAAGAACGAGCATGAGCAGATTGAACGTGAGTTGCTTCACGACAAAACCCAGCGACTTGAACAGCTCGAAAACAACAGCGCCGAGGCAAGTTCATCGATGTGTCTGTTGACTGCTTCTCCTTCTCCCTGCTGATTGTTTGAGATGTAGCGGGCGGCCAAGTTTTTCAGACGTCGTGGTAGGCTTTGCAAAGCTACGCTGCTTTCTTGGTCTTCTTCGTACAGTATCAATGCATCATTTGACGCGTGCAGCTCGTAATCGTGACAGGGTCAGTTCATGTACACAGGGCTGTTCTTTTTGAAGTGTTACCAAATAATCAAAGCTTTGACATTGTCCCGGGAGCATCATCACTTACAGCTTGACGCAATAGACAAGTGACCGTAAGCTACTGTCTATCTCGAATAGGGATCACTAACCGAATCGATCTGCACTCGAATATGACACTTTAGCACCATCGTCGTCCATTTGCTTCTTCACGGTCCCATCTAAGCCAGATCAGATCGTTTAGGGCAGGCCAAGACCTCTAGCCACTGCTGTTACCTTTTGTCGGCTACTTCGTAGTCCACGACTGACTGCTGCTCGACTTGAGCCACGCGTGCCTTGATTTTCATGTCGTCCATGACATTTATCTGCGAGTGTGTTGCTCTTCGTCGCGGCGGACAACATGCTGCATGCCGCTGCAACGTTAATCGACAATGATATGTCCTTAAAGTGCACTAGCAGAATTTGCAGTCAAAGCATGTAGCCATTGGACTTGCCGATGCTCACGACCGCCTTCCTTGCTCACTTTGCCTGTCATCGGTCGTTAAGGCCTGTCATATCCGCAACTTTGTGCTACCTGCGGAGAAAAGTGCACTCACAAGTCCAATAAGAAGGTTGCATCACAGGCAGCTGCTTTATCGCATCTTCCATTTCCAAAAGTAGGCTGCCTTCAACGCGAACGCATCGCGAAGGTGTCTCAGTAAAGCGGTTATATATTATTTCCCAGCTTCTCAGGTCGCTCCAGCCAGCGCGTGCAAGGGTCTTGCTTGACTGATGCGTCAGGTTCTCCGGTGTAATATGGTCGCTATCACCACAATTGATCAAACAATACACTCCATTGTCGATTAATTCTTCATTCTCGCTTCGATGACGTTCGCCGGTTGCGAACCTTGGCCTTCAAAATGCGCCTGTTCTTGGCGTGCTGCGGAGCGACACCCATGTTGAATCCGCCGTCAGCAAAGGCGTCGAAGGCGGTAGGAGCTCCGAAGCCAGGAGCAGAGGCAGTAGCACCGAAAGCCGTGTTCGGAGCAGCACCGAAAGCCGTGTTTGGAGTGCCGCCAAATGCCGTGTTCGGAGTGCCGCCAAAAGCCGTGTTCGGAGTAGCACCAAAAGCCGTGTTTGGAGCAGCGCCAAAAGGCGGAGCTGGAGCGGTACCGAAAGGAGGGGCTGGGGTGGCGCCAAAAGGCGGAGCAGCTTGGGCAGCACCAAATGCAGGAGTCGAGCTAGTAGTAGGGAAGCCAGAGCTCGGCGGACCGCTGCTGAATCCTGTACCAAACGAGGACGTCAGTGGCGGACGATTGCTGGTAAATGCGGGAGCAGACTGGTTACCAAAGGCAGGCGCAGGGCTGGAAGATCTGAAACCACCGACTGGGGCGCCGAATGCACCGCTGGGGCCACTCGAAACTGCAGGCGCAGCTCCATATCCACTCGGGGCTGAATTACTCGACGCCCCGAACGTAAATACTGGCTGGGCAGCCGTAGGTGCAGGTGCACTTGCAGCGGGAGCTTGCCTTGATGCTTCGAAAGAGAACGCTGATGTGGCTGGAGCCGACGATACGGAATTACCGAACGTCGTCGAGGGAGCAGCATTAGACTTACTACCGAAGCCTCCCACGTTCGATCCAGATCCAAACACATTAGACGAGTTTGACCCGAAAGCCGTCGACGTAGAACCAAAACTCGACGTGCTTGCAGGCGTCTGGCCAAACGCAGAGGATCCCTCCGGTTTGGCAGACCACAAGCCGAACGTAGACGCCATCGTCGAAGCAGCAGCCGACGACATCTCTGCATTTGAGGAGCTTGACTTGCCCGCAGGAGGCGGTGTCGGTATCGACGCTCCAAAACCAAATGCAGAAGAAGAAGGCGCGGCGCCAAATGCAGGGGCATTGCTAGTTGCAACCGTCGTGTTCTGGCCAAAATTGAAGCCGGCAGAAGATGAAGCAGATGTTGATGTAGCTTGCGCCGAAGTAGCAGGTGTCGAAGTGGATGCTGAAGCACCAACTGAAAACGCACGAGCCTCAGATTCTGTATGTTGTCCAAAGCCAGCGGTAGGTTTGGGTTCTGCTGGCGACGACGATCCGAACGTAAAACCAGTCTTTGGAGGCATCATTTCCCGAAACTTTGCTTCCGTTGGAACACTAGCCTCTTCGGTAGAGGTGACACCAAAGCTGAAGGCAGAAGTTGTCCTCTCCTCCGGTTTTTGTGTAGTTGCTAAGCTGCTAGGTTCACCAACGTTGAACGAAGGTGTCAACGACGGTGTTTCGGCGGATTCCTTGGCAGGCACCTGAGGTGGCTTCGAAGCCGCACCAAACGTAAAAGCCGATGCATCAGGCTTTGAGTCAGACGCGGTTGTGGACGCAGCCAAACGCTTCGTCGGACGGTCTGACTCCTCCGGGCTCGCCTTCTTCGGCTCCGTAGCCACGCCAAAACTAAAACCAGTCGCAGTGTTCGCCTTTGGTGCTTCAGTGCTCGTAGCCGTGGTTGCCCCAAAGTTGAACGACGGAGCAAAACCGTTTGTCGATACTTCGGCCTCTGGTGCCTTACGCTTGCCCGTACTAGTGCCATCAGCAGTGTTGGCACCAGTGACGCCAAATGCGAACCCACTCGAGACACTACTTGACTTTGTAGTCGCCGATGTTTGGTCTGAAGTAGGTTCCGATGCTTCCGGTACGCGAAAAGAGAAAGACGAAGCAGGAACAGCCTTCCCGATCCCAGTAGACATTTTCGTTGATGCCTCGCCGGCCTTTTCTACAGGAGCCGAGAATCCAAATGAGATCGGAGCAGTGCTTGCAAAAGAATCTGCTCTCGTATTTGATTCGGCAGCGGTACCGAAATCTACGTCTCCAACAACAGGTTTTTCCGATGCAGCGTGGGCTCCAAAACTGAATCCATCCGACGTGATTTTCGCGGCAAACTTATTGGTGGTCGCACTAGCCGCAGGCGCGCTGAAAGTAAAACCACTAGATGACATCAACGCAGCAGGCTTCTCGGTATCCTTCTTCGATTCCACAGACGGGGCCCCAAAACAGAAGCCACTCTCCGTGATTGAGCCAGCAACCGACTTGTCAGAACCGTTTTTTGCCTCCACGGAGGCCAGACCAAGGCTAAAATCGCTTGACGAAATTTCTTCAGAAGCATTCGGCGCCACAGAAGAAGTCTTTTCTGCGACTCCGCCTCCAGGCTTGGTCGTTTCGCAGCATGGACACTTGGCACTCGTGGCCTCGTTTAAGACGCTACATCCAGGACACTTCCACTGTCCAGGTTTCAGCTGCATAAATCTGGCAAGTGGGTTCACACCACTATTAAGAGAAACAGTAGGTGCCGCTGCCGCTGCCGTCGAACCAGCAACAGACTCCTCGGCCGTCTCCGCCGCGATAGCTTTTTTTGAGTCGGTTTTCCGCTCCTCGGGTTCTTTCATCGTTGATGGCTTAGCCACCCACGCAGTCGCCTTCATCTTGGGTGATGATGGCATAAAGTCAAACGGAGCAGGTGCGCTGCCATCCTTATTAGCCTTCCTTTGGTTGGAAATCCTCACAGGTGGCTCGAGCATACTAAGCGGAGGAGAAAACACAAATCGAACACGGGTATCTTCGTCGTCCGCTTCTGCCTGCTTCACTTCTTTGACACGAACCGGAAGCGTGAATTTAAACTCGCCGGTTGTCTCGAACTGTGGCTGCTCCGGTGCGGATGTCTTGGCAATGGGTGCAGGGGTCATAGCCACCGCCTGTGGCGAGAACAACGAGGTCACACCGTTCGACACAGTATTACCGCTCTTTGGAGGCGTCTCGAACGCGGTGTTTGGAGTGCTGCCAAACGACAAATCAGCAAGTTTCTTTGAAGGCTGTGGCTGTGGGAATGCCACGCGAGGAACTGTACTTGTCGGAGGGGGCACGTCATCGCTGTCAATCTCCATTTCGTTGCTAGAGCTGTTCTTCTGGCCATCCACAACCGCTGAATGACACTTCGCCCACATCGTCGCCGTAGAAGGCGTCGGCTTCTGTGCCTCTTGCTCCAGTGGGCTCTGCAACTTGTTCAGCGTCGACAGAATCGTCTCCGCAACAGCAGCAGAGTACGCGTAGCGCGCAGAGATATTACGCTTGGTTCCAGTCAAAAGTCGCGAGGGACGCGGCTTTCGATGAAGGCGTTCCTCAGGCGTCATCTTTCCGCGCAAAGTGGTTCCCGAGACGGAAACTGGTTCCTTCTCATGATTCCTAGGACGTTTGCTAAAGGTCTCGCTTTGTTTCGCTGTATACTCAGATCCACGTTTTTTCTCGTCCTGAACGGCTGCGGCGCCATGATTCTGATTTGCATTGGAGCCAGGCACATAGCCTGGAAACGACGTCGGACCAGGGAATCCCCGCGTGAACGGGTGCTCGAGACCGTTGGCCAGAGCACTTTGTGTCATCTTCAACTGCTTCTGGGGCGTCGTCTCCACCATTTCAAACAATTGATGCTGAAGACGTTCATACTCTTCAAGTGTAATGGTCTTCTTGTCCTTAATCACGCCCAATGCCGATTCATGAGGCGACGCAGAGGTTGTTTTCCATCGCCGATGAGTGATGGGTTGCGATGGTCCAGGGGGTAACATGCTCTTATCGCCACGTTTCCGCCATGGCGGCATCAACGGTGGACTGCGTCCAGTATTCTCAGTATTACTCTCACAAGAGGAAGAGCTCACTTGCGATTCTTTCTTGTCGTTGACCTGTCTAGAAGACATCGTTACTTGCACCTTGTCCGTACCCAAGGACGACGACGCACGACTTTTTGGCGACACAGAGGTGTCCATCATGTCATCATCCTCTAGCATCTTCTTCTGCCCATCAGCCTCAGAGTACAGACTCTCAGAGGTCTCTAGAGTCTCCTTTTTCTGCAGATGAAGTCTCCTCCTCCTCCTTCTCCACCCTTCTTCTTCTCCTCCTCCTCCAGCTCTTCCTCCTCGTCGTCCTCTTCTTCCTGCGTCGTCTTGACCTCATCACAGCTCTCATTAACCAATTCCACTTGATCTTTTCCCCCTCCAACGTCCTCGTCTTGTATTAATTTGTTTACTATGGGAATATAAGTCGCCAGACGGGAGAAAAATCCGCCCCCACGTGCATGCGTCGTTCCTCGACCAGAGACTTCACTTTCCTTTCCCTTCTCGTGCTTCAACATAGAATACGGTGCAGCAGCTTCACGTCGAAGGTGACGCGCCTTCGTACGACGCGTTTCGCTCTCTATCGACGACGGCATAAAAGTCAGTCTTGGAACGGTTCGTGCTGCGTTTTCGAAACTTTTTTTTCTGGTCAAAGCACGCACCTTCTCAATTTTCACTTGATATTTGTATAGGTAAATAACTTACGGTCTTTTGTAACATGTGTAAAGTATCACTATTGTTATATTGTATGCGTTCATTGTATTCTTAACGTAAAAATTACGGTTTTATATTTGGCGGGAAAATAAAAAACTCGGTCTGTTTGTCAACAAGTAGGAAACTTTTATCCTTGTACCATTTTAGTGTATTGCTACTACTAGCCATTTTACGCATTAAGTGAGATTAGCCCTGGCAGTGCACGAACTCTTTCTTAGGAATTTATTATACCTCCTCGCGCTTCTGTACTTCATGACAGGATCAAGCAGCGAGTGAGCTCGAAGGAACTCGAATGTGTTCTTGCGTACTAGCTAAACTCGTTACAGACATAGAGAATGCTTGTAAACCTGCTGCTGCAGGGAGATGAAGCACGGAAGTAACGAAGGGATCTCCATGCGCTTACATGTACTATATATATGCGATCTAGCAGTGCCAAACTCTCTGCAGTTGCCAAGACAATACGTGTCGGGCTCTCGAGATGTGGGTGGAGTGGCGGCTTTGGCGTCTCGTACAGTGATGAGCGTGCAACGCTGCTGTAGCAAACCATTCACCCCATGATTGAAATCAACACAGCTTGTAACCCCAAGTGTCGAGCATTTCTCGATATCATCGGAAGTCGCTGCAATTCCAATGGAAGGTTTCAATCAAAATGTTCTGGATCACCATTGCTAGAACGGACAAATCGGCACAGCTTACGATGTTTCCAGCTTGGTGCTCAGATGATCTTGAATGTAGCTGTAAGAGCGAAGTGAAGTAGTGATGCACTTGTGCACGTAGAGGTAGAAGTAAAAGTAAAATATATTAAGCATTAACTACTCTCCTTCGCTAGTGCTTTAACATGTACGGTAGAGTCAACTGCAACTATACCATGTCTAGTCTGTAGTCTTCGTTTATCCCGCTTCGCCACATCTGTTAAGATGTCACAACATTAGCCATTTCGGGTGCGGTCGCAACTTACCGGCACAGGGTATAACCCTTGCCTTCAACACCTTGCAACCTGTCAAAAAACGATCGTTTCTAACAGTAGCCTCGATATCGTCCGGTAGCTCATCAGTAAAAGAGTCTTACAGTCACGGACTAGATTGAAGTGCCATGCAACGACAAGGAAGCTATCGACGAATCTCAAGAATAGGCCCAAGAGTCGGCTTGCTGGACCGATGGCGTGGTCAGAAGAGTGGAGTAATATAGACCTGCACGTGGCTGCCCGTAGATCGACATATTTGAAACAATATGCGGAGTTTGTTATCCTCCTTGTCGACATCAAACGATGTCGAAATGCCACTAAGTGAGGCATCAATGGTGCGAGCAAGCGAGCTTATCGTCGCATGCCACCGATAACCAGCAGACGAATAGTAATAGTGCAGCCAACAGAAGTGAGCCCTGGAGGAATACGTAGGACGGAGAAAAGACTGGAGATGAAAGTTTGAAACGAAGAGAAGCTTGTCGGATGGTAGAGGCTCTCACTTGGTCTGAAATAATGAGATGTTGTCCATGGGTGGTAGTAGTCGTACTAAATGTGGAGTGAGAAGACATCGTATGAAGTTGAAGTGACTTCGCAAGGGCGACACTGTTTCGCTGGATTTTGATAGCTGTCGAGCATTAACATTACCTGTAATCGTGGCAATGAAGCACTCATGTATTTTTCCCATGGCTGCTACATGGCTCGTGGGCTGCAACGTCAAAACGCGACTATGAACACACAGAAAACAGCAATAGCAGGAAGGTATGAGGGTCAGACAAATTGCACAGAATGCGTAGCGACTTACCTAGCAAAAGGAGTGTGCGTGAGAGGAGCAAATATAAGAGTTTAATATTATTTTATGTCCAGTTCATAAGGGCATATGAAGACTTGACGTTGTTCGTTCTGCATCTTGGCTACATCGATCCAATGGCGTTGAATCATTGTCACTGAAGCAAGTACATGTATCTGAATGCCTATCAAGTTTACTGAGAATGAAAGCTGCACAAGCTCTAGACAAGAATAAAAAATAGTTATTGATTATGCTAATTCTCAAAGTCCTGATCACCCGAGTGTTATATTTCAACGCTTCGCTCTTGGCAGGCTGCCAAATAGAAAAGTCCGTAGCGATGTCGTATTGTGCTCCCATGCTTGGAAGTACTTACAGTCAAAACAAACAAATCGTTTTCTTTGTTGAAAAGCGATATTTAAAATTAATATTTGTGCGTGAGGGTACTGACTAAGGTATAGATATGTCCGATGGTAGTGATGGCTAACCACTCATCAGTTGGTAATCCTTACCTGTAAAAGTCCAATGGGCTTTTACAAACAGGAAATGATGCAATATTCAGGTCTATAGCCAAGTGCTTTAAAACTGCCTGTCAGCCGAAGCAGCGTGATTACTGTGGAAGCATTTGCTGAATATACCAATCTTTTGAGAATTACATTCAATTAAACTATTCAAATTTATTCTTTGTCCGCCAATGTGCTACATGTCGTTACCGTACAGCGATACCAGTTTCTGTTGTCGCTGTGGGTGACTTGTTTTGTTAAAAATACCTACCTACCGCTAAAAAGACAAGTATGATATGGAAACTTGCCAGCGTCGCAGTCGCGTCACAAACGTGAATTAGTGCTTAAAGGCCACTTGCGTCGTGCTATAATGGCCGTCGAGGGAGCTACCACGGATGGCCATCGTTGTCGTCAAATGATATGAATGTTATCGATCCCCTTGTTAGCTTACGGTTGCTTGTTGCGACTTGGTCTTCCGCATGAGTACCTGGAACAATAGGTTGCTTTGCAATGGTATTCCTAGAATAGTCTAGGCCAGATACTACCGTTTTACCAGACAACTGAACCACACATGATAATTGATTCGACATGTATCCTTTCAAGCGACATAAACTCTACTTTGTATCTGTTAAAACATACGTTAACAGGTGTCATCTGCCACATACGATTCTACCGACGCATCTCGCCAAATGACGTCGTTTTCGACAGCAATTGGCGAATGCCAAGCACCAAACAAGGTCAAGTCAGGATTTTGCACCGTTGCGGTTTATCGTCTACTAAAGACACAGCATAACCAACGTAGTGGAGATGTTACCTATGGAATGATTTGGTGACTGTTGCGCCGCCTAACAGAGTTGTTAATATGTTCACCATCGAAAGCATGAAGCAGGCGTAGTCTGCAAAATGTTGCTTTCCAGTAAAAGAGTTTGCTACAAAATGAACAAGCAGAGACATACGATCGTTTGGAGAAACACTAGACTGAATCAAAGATTGGATCTCTCGCAATTGTGATTGATGTTGGATTATTGTTGCAGCGGTAGCTCTTGAGAAATTGAAAGGAGACTGCTGCAGAATGGTGGGCGATTGGAGCGGTGCTGCACGAAGTACTTACAAAGCTTCCACCATGATTATCGTCAACACTTTGACGAGATGCATAAGCGTGTCGTTCAAACACCTCTTTTATTGTAAGGATTTGTATCAACAGAAGCCATAGATTTGTTTTTTAGATAGGAACCCCGATGAGAAAGAAGGCTCAGAAGAACAGGATGGCCCAGAGATTAAAGATTACGTCTTTTACCGCCATGTCGACGGGGAACTGGCCGCATGTGACCTCCCAACAACAAAGCAGTGATCCCATCATCCGTTTTGGTACTTGTATCGACCGCATATCGACTTTGCCCGCGAGTGCCCCAAATTTGCTGATACCAAACTCTACAAGTTGTGATGTCCATACATGTTTTCGGCTTTCACGTCACAGTGAAAAGAGCCATGTTGATGCAGCTGCTGCACTGCGAGTAGTAACTCAGCAGCACAAAAATGCAATTACCTCTCGTAGACTTTATAGCTCGCTCTAGATGCATGGGCAGCTCTCCACCAGGACAATATTTCATCACAATGTTCAAGTTGCTCTTGGTTTGAAGTGCCAACACAAGTGTACACGCCAGCAATTGCAGCACTGTAAGTTTGACCATCAAGTAATGGTTTTTACATATAAGCAAAACATCCAAACCATCAATTGGCATCGTTCCAACCAAAACATCTCTCTCCAACAGTCCCTTGCCGCCATGATATTCTTCTTCACCAAACACCATGTTTATCGCGTAGTTTGATATCTCGTTGATCATCTCCATCACGCTTACAAGGTGCTCCAAGTGTCAACCGTTCCATCGCGCCAAACAAAAGCTTTATCCAGTACTTACGGCGGTAACCACTAGGCTACAACACTGAGGCGGCTCACAGGACGGCACTTACTTGCAGTCACCGGCATATCTCCAAGAAGACGGATACAACACTCTCACGAATTATCAGATCTGAGTATGTAGCTACTTGCTAAAACAAGTCCATTATACACTAATGCAGATCCACGCGATTACTGCACCCTCATACGTTATAAATGTAAACAACTTCAGACATACGTTTGTCTCATATGAATTATCATTGGGTAAAAGTATCATTTTCAGATTTTGTAATAACTTGATGGGGAATCAGCTCAATTGCTTGGCACAATGTCAGACGCGGCAAGAGGGAACGCAGAGACTGTTAATACTTGAAAAAGGTGGCGTATAACTTACTATATGAGTGTACAATATACGTGTTGTCTTACTTAGTCGTTTTTTGTACTGCAGGTGCCTACTTTAAGCGAAAGAAAACGATTCTGGGGCTGACCACGACAACGGAGCGAGTCCACGTAAAATTAGATAAAGATGGACACACGTATGTTGGAATCACGTGATTTATGGTAGTTTATTGTTTCTCTTATTGTGTATTAAACGTTGATGGACGATCAGACTGTTGTGGAAGCTGCACGACTCGATCAAGAACGTGACGACGATCGATCTGCACTCGATTAAGTCGGTACAGGCACACGGTACATGGTGGTAATTTGTAGGAAATGAGAGTGTTGGGAATTACTTACACTGTTGTTGTGGATCTATACTTAGGCGAGGCTGGATTCAGTGTTACGTCTCCCAATGGCGACGTGGTACTGGATGTTGAAGCGGAATCGGGAGAGATTCGTGATACTTGGGTGTGTTTCATCCGCCCTTGATTTCTTTATATCTGGCACGAACAAACTACTGAGTCTGCAAAGATTTTTACGATAGCTGTGTATGACGGTGATGGCGCAGGTGACCCATTTACAGATGATATGTGAGAAGAGCAATCCAAGTGACGAGACGGAGGAAGAGATGCAGTCTGGGATGAAGTTATGTAAAATGGTTGAGGATCGTGCAAAGAAGCAAGTGTACTGGGCAAAACGCACACAGGAATTGGAACAACGAAAACAAGAAGCGGAAGAGCGGAAAAAGAAGTTTGCCGGTGTCGGCATGAAATACACTGCTCTTGCAATGAGTAATAGGCCCAACTAATTGGTCAAGGAATAGCCATTAGCTATGTATATTTTTTTACTTCACGCTTCCTGCCTTACCCGACAGCATCACTTCTTTGGACATGCAACAAATGTGAACCAACAAAAGACGCTCGACCATTTTTGTGTCTTCTCTTTTTCCTTACATCCCGATACAACGAAATCGGCATTTTAGTAATTGCGAGACCATACATGGAAGTCACTCCGACGTTAAACGATGTACAAGCTTTTCGTCAGCTAACGCTTGCTAATGAACATGTTGTATGTTAATGTTATTCGTGGCTATAGTATCACTTCACTTGGCTTGTAGTAAATCATACAACTTCTTTGTTTGGTACATGTAGATGATCTGCCTGTGTGGGGTGGATGTAAAGCAGGATGTCGACACACGAGTACTGCAGGAAGCAGTTCGGAAGATCATTCGCATTAAGATGCAAATGGGTGGTTATGTGAGTGAAACATGCAGCATGCGGAAGAATAAACGTAGCTCACTGGCTGCCAACGTCATTGTTGTGTGGTATCGTAGCACCAGATAAGTCTTGCTAAAGCGCAGGGATCGCGACTTGTCATTGAGCAGGAGGTAAAGTTTTTTTTTGACTGAGTGAGCTTGGTATAGTCGTTAGTAGCTGATGAGACTGCAATATGTTCATTGCAAAGTTTACGAGAGATATTGATGCTCTTGTGGCAGCAGTGCCAGGAGTTCTCAGCTCAGTTGATGACGACGGCATAGTGGACCTGGATGCACTTTTTGATGATGTTCTTCGCTACTTTGGCGCACAGCGAGAGATGGTTGGAAGGATTATTACATTGCGATGACGAAGAGTGCTGACAGTTGCTATCGTTGTGAATGATATCGTAGGAGTGCCAAGCTACTTCGTCCTTTCGTCTGTTGCTAATCTATAGACAGGTGAAACAGGTACGAAGCCACTTGCTTTTCGCTGTCGATGTTACAGCGTATGTAGCAAATCATAACCTTGCTCGTAAGCACTGCAGAACCCACAGCTTCACATCATGCACAGAGAGGTCCCAGTTGGGTTTCTAAACGAACCAACTTGTCATCTGGACATCATCTACTGGCATCAAGATGTCCCGCTAGAGATAGCGCAAGTACGTCCATTGGCACAACTTACATTAGCTCAACCGGTAGTCACGTTGCTTCCATGTCCTCAGAGTGTATTCGATCAACTCTGCTTGTATGATAGCACAAACCCACTGGTCAAGTTCTACTTCTTGGATGTCGGCGGATCAGTCGAGAGGTTGCATCAGGTACGCTTCAATAATGCGTATTGCAACAAGAAGCGTACAGTCTAACGCCTTTTTTGATTGCTGCTGGTTCGTCAGGCACTCGTGCTTGTGCTGTCACACCCGACTAATCGATTGAGTCAAAATGGTGCTGAACAGCTTTTAAAGTCGTGGTTCTCATCCAGCAAAAGAGTCAACCCACTAAATTAGCAGGATTAAATAAAAGAGATGGCCTGCTAATCGCTATACGAATGGACTCGTCCGTCGTCACCCGCGGCAGAAGCTAGGCCAAAGGAGCTTTGCTAACATGGTGCACCAGTGTGGAGGCCGCCACATGTTACCTTACGGAATACCCGCAAAAAAGTCCGAGATGCCTTCGCTATCATCTAGATTGAAGTAGAAATCAGGATCAGTCTACTCATAACAGCACAAGTGTTAACAGACCACAACATGATCAGCTAGTCTCAAGTTGTATACAGAAGACGTAAGTTTTCGATACCTTTAGCGGCGCGAGCTTGAAGATATCGCTGTCCGAGTCATATGATCTCTGCTATGAAAAGACAACCGGCGACATTAACACTTGGCACCTATGTGGATTAGTTAAGCGTCAAGACTAGCTTACCTGGTTCATAGAAGGCACAGAGCTATCATAAGCTAAAAGGTCTTGGGCTTCCTTTTCTGAAATCCTGGTGTCCTCGGCCTCCTTTTCATCAGCCATTCGTCGAACTAAATACACATCCACGGGTCCATCTAGAAGAGCAGCAATAAGAACGATACCGCAATGGACTCGAAAGGACAAACTGCAAAAGTTGCAGCTTCTCCTACCTGTAGACTTGAGAAAGACCTGAAATCGGCGTTTTCCGGCAGGCATACCCTCGTCAGGGTCAGGTACTTCAAGTGTTGTCCCAGGCGGGGCCTTAATCGCCATCACACTTTGGTCCGCAAAGCTCTCTTCCCGTCTCATGTCATCGTGTGTGACATAGCAAAAGTTATCAAGACTGTCTTTGTCAAACGCTTCTTCTTCATACAGACGTCGGATACTCTGATTGACCATCTTGATATGCTGGTCGTATTTGAGCTCCTCTTGCCTAAGATCTGCTATGCTTTGTCGAAGGTAGTCCATTCCTTCACAGCTATCAGATGTACTTGTAGGTCCACTAGCACCTCTGTATAATAATCATTATCAGCAAATGCAAGATCACTGTTAGAACAATGACATCGCAGCTACTAGAACAAATCTGGCTAATTTCATTTCACGTGCTTCCAGTGAATATTGTTCTTGGACGTCTTCTCAATAAGACCAATGCCTTCTAACACATTTGTGATATCATAAATACGTCGTTTCTACCAACAGTCATTACAAGTCAGAGCGACCAAACACACTGTAATGATAATTCTCTCAGCAATTGCAACAACCTGAACACTTCATACCTGAACACCAAGCGATTCTGCTGCCGTGTTTAAATCCAAATCTTTTGATGGAGCAGATTGGATCAGCTCCACAAACCTCTTGGTCAGCAGTCCTAATGAACTGTCGTATCTACTCGCTGGAGATGGCTTTGGGCCTCCTATAATCAATAGGAATGTACACAACAGTTTAAGCCACGCTTCAATACACACGATATAATGAGCCCTTTATTGGCGGCATGGACGAGACAGAACGAACCTCGTGTACTGGGACTTGGCGACTGCAACTTGGGCATTACCACATCGGACGCAAGTGATCTTGATGTGGTGGCTGCAGCTTGTCCAGCAGAGTCAACGGAAGATACTACAGCATCATGACGTGACTTGTGACCGTTTCATTTTACGCTTGATTTCCTCGCTTGAAACTTTTGCTTTGGCCATCACGTTGGCCACCAGATCCGTCGTTGCTGTATGTTGCCTCTTGGTGAAGCTATTACTGTAAATGGCTGCGTTTCAGTCTTCAGCATATAAAACTTATCAGACGGCATACCGCATACCCGGTTGATTTTAATTCAGTATGCTTTCGTATAGGTATATGCTTTACACTGGGAATCTTAAGCGTAAAGTGCCACATCAGCAGATCAACTGGACAACTGAGGACATCGGTGCTATCATGGGTGCCTCAAGCAGCACTGCCATCGCGCCAGAAAGCAAGGAATCGGAAGGTGAAATGGTGCTGAATGGTACGTGCTTTTTTCACGGTGGTAATTGCTTTGTAGTGCTGCGTTCTGACGTAAGGATTGCTGTGAACTCGGACAGACCTCCACATTGAGACAGGTGATCAGAACGCCGTTAAGAATATGCTGGATGATACCGTCGTAGAGTTTTTTCAGGAGAAAGAGGATTTTAAGCTTCATTACAAATGGGATAATGCGAAAATGCTGCTTATGCTGGTGGCAACGATCATTGCGGCCATGTCGCATTTCTACAAGCATCCTGCTATTCCCGAACACGTGCTCGTCTACTCCTGTGTGGCAGGGTGAGTGGTAATCTATGGGTGAATGTGTATAGATGTTGCAGAAATTTTACTGATGAAATGTATATGGTTGTGCAGGTTTTTCTTCATTCAGGCGCTCGTGGTTATCTACACCACGTTCATTGAGAAGGATATTCTCCTGCGGATGACGCGAGTGGTACGAATCTGCTTTACCTTGTCCTAAGATACATTTTTGTTAATGTATTGAACTGATATGCAGGGCTCAGCTGGAAAGACCATTCTGGTGCGAACGTCGTTCCCTTACACAGAGTCGCACTATACCATGAGGATTCATTACGCTGACACGAAGGGGAAGCAGAAAAAGGAGGAGCTGTACGTTGGACGTTACTTTGATAAGGACGGGTACTTCAGCAAGGACAACTTTGTCAAGGACATCGAGACCGTTCTGTCGCGTTTTCAAAAGGACAAGAAGCAATAAGCAGACAAGAAGCAGTGAGCAGACAAGAAGCTGGATCGCTGCAATTCGAGATGCTTAGATGTCAGCTTCAGGGTTCCGGTAGGCTACCATCGCGTCGACTTTGTGAACCTGCATAGCAAGTTACGCGACTTAGTTGAATGAAGACCCCAAATAAACTTTACGGTAAAAAGCGCACCTTTGTGGAGAACGATCTCAAACGCACTTCCGCCGAGTCCTTAATATAGCGGGGGTCCGATTCTTCCCATAATGCAGGTACTTCCGAGTTTTTGTCAGTGTATACCAGCAGATCGAACGCGCATTGCTCTTCCAAAAGAGGTAAGAACGACACGCTTGCTGTGATCTGCCGGATGATTGCCTGTATCTCGGCCATGATCTCCTTCTTAGACTTAGAAGAAGTTGCGCTACTAATTCAAACAAAGCATAATACATTTGTATCAGCAAATAGGTCTTATCCGTAGTGAAGCATGCTGTAAATATACCTATCGTCTGTGCCGTTCTCCGAATGAACCTCGAACGCCCACCGCTCCAGCACTTCTTGTGTCTCAATCCCAGTAATGACCAGCACCAGTTTCTGCACCTCACCTTTGATAATCCAATCTGCGCATATCATGACAATGTGATTAGGCAAGCGCAATATCACAAGCGCAATACATGCCTATACATACTCGACAGCTGGTGGAGGAACTTGGTGAAGAAGTCGTTAAGCTTGTCGTCGTCCGTCATCAACATGTTCAAGCCATACTTCTGAACCTGTTTAAAGCTCTCTGCAGGATAGATACCACGCTGGTACAAAATGCTGCGTGTCAGTCCAAAGAAACTGTTAGCATATGACAATAACATATCAACAAGAGCACAGTATCAACTCGTACGTGTTGATACTGTACGAAAAGAACTCTGTCACGATCTCGGTCGATCCTTTGAGTGTAATAAGGTTCTCTGATATCTGTGCTGTTGCCTGTAGTAGTTCATTGTAATACCAACAACATAATTTGTCAATACTCCGGTGCCGCGGCGGTCGTCAACACGTTTGCCTGGGTGTACCATGCTTGATGGATTGATTGACGCACGGAATGAATTAGTGTGTGTCTACCACTCCAAAATCCCATTAAACCAATTGTTGAACCTATTGTAGTGAATATGTTGAAGTTACGACCATCATTCTCGCCTCTTCATTCCGCATTGCGCACTTTTGGTAACAAGATGCCAAGACTTCCAGCCCAGGTATTCTTTGATGACTGCATCAGGATTAAAGTACCCAGTCTTACCGATAGCTGAGCAGGAGCGTAGAGAAGCGGATTTGCCTGACGTAGGTGACGTTGATGCCGAGGACGAAGAGCTGGTTTTCATGTCGATTCTATTCGACCAAGGAGAACTGGGTGTTGCGATTTATAACGCATTGACGACAAGTTTGAAGACACTGCAGCTTCCAATAGCCGATCAACAAGAGCTGGAAGAGGTGAAGCAGTTGTTCGTTAATATTTGCAAAGTTTAAAAGTCTGATCCATGCTGCAACAATGCGTACTCTCCAGATACTGGAGCGCCTGCATACACAATTCGAAGTGAATTACGTGCTAGTTTCCTCTAGGAATGCCAGTTCAAATGGGATGCTTCGAATGCTCAAGAAACTTGATGAAAAACTGCAAACAAAGACGAGGATTAGCGTCCGAAAGGTAATTTTGGACCTGCATATTGAGCTCTTGGTGATACTTTGAAAATTATATACAGCTGACAAATATGGGGTTTTATAGCATTCAGGTGGAAGAGTGATGAGTAAAATGAGAGTATTCGTTCATTGTGAATGAACAATGCCGCTTTTGCCAAGCAGATTTCAGCTACTCAAAAGGCAGCCAAGCAATTGAGCATGTCCAGATCGGGGACGCTCCTGCAGAGTTCAGGAAACCTCAAGCACGCTCGTTAAGGTATGCATCGCTCTTAAATAGACAGAAAACGTTATCGGTAAACTGAAAACGTTGTCGGACAGACGGGAATCTTACGCGTTTCTAGGAAGCTTCTTTGATTTTAAGAGCACGCAGCAGATTCGCGCTACTGGTGGTAAGACGTGTGCTGCTTCATTCTGTCATGTACCAATCTTGACTTTTATATTTTGTAGCGTTGCTGCTCTACTTGTCCACCGAAAAGGTAGGTGGAGTTGTCTGGGATGTTTCTTGTAACCACTCGACTAACATCGCGCAGACCGGAAATCAATTAGATGACGTGGAATCCGTATTTTTTTCATCGGTGGAGCAAGTTGCGCTCGACGGGTTCATGTACATCGACAAGACCACGCTGCAGTCCCTTCAGATATTTAACCATGTAGGCCGGCTTGAGATAAGTCTCTCTGTTTGTACTCATTTAAGTCTTTGTCTTGCAGGAAGCACATCCTTCACTTGTCAAGGTAAAGTAATGCACTCGCTGCTTGCATTCCTTTCCACTCAACTTATGTTATTTTACAGGGATCTGGTCGAGCAAAAGAAGGCTTTAGGTGCTGTTATGTTTTACTTGAACTACAATTCTTTTTTTGGAAAATCTGCTAATGATACTTTCTCTCGTAGTCTGTTTGGACTTCTCAACCGCACCGTAACTAAATCCGGCGGCAGCATGTTGCGCCGCTGGATGCTAACTCCGCTTGTTAGCAGTGTCCAAATTGACGAACGCCATAATTCCGTCGCGTTCTTCGTGGATGCTGAGAATGATGAACTTCGACAACTATTGGTACTACTATTCACATAAAGGCTATTAAAGCGTTTGCAGGATCTAATAAGGTGTAGTCTGGAAAGTTGAAACAATTTAGAGATGCGGCTGGTATTTTTCAGCGCATTAGAAGGCGCTGTGCTTCGGTTGGTGACTGGTGCCGATTTGCCGCCTCCATTGGGAGTTTCTTGGAAATACAGTAAGTACATATGGTTGCTATAGCTACGATGTTGTTACTAAGTGTCGTAATATTTGCTCACGGTAGGTCCATTATCGAAGGCATCAGCGAAACAAGTAATATGTCATCGCCTAATCTCTTCTCGAGGATCTTAAAAGAGCGTGGTATCGTCCACGTTAGCAACTTGCTGGGAAATGTAGTGGACTTCGAAGAGAGTCAACAAGAAAGCACAGTGGTTATTCGAAGTGGTGTGTCGGAAGAGCTGGACGCGGCACGAAAACGCTATGAAGATCTTGACAACGTACGACGTTGAGAGAATGGCGAGGTAGAGGCATGTATACTGACTTTTACGTACGTAGGTTTTGACGGAGGTAGCATTTCAGGTTCAAGAGGCCAATCCAATTCTGTCATCGATCACAGTCCAGTACATTCCTCAAGTTGGGTATGTCATCTGCTGCGAATCCCCCACAACGCTACCGGACTTCGTGTTTCAATTCCAGGAAGATGACACAACATTTTATTACAAGGTGACTGCGTGTGTTAGTGCTACATTCCATCATGGAATGCTCACTTTTCGTAACCGGCTCGTGTAGGATGCTTGCTGCCGCGATTTGGACGAGTCGATAGGAGACATCTATGGTGCAATAATCTGGATAATTATTTTTTCTTTCTGACTACTAACACTTCGTGTGAAACTGTAGGTTACATTCTGGACGCGCAAAGAGGTACTACTTTAAATAGACGATATACAGAATTGTTTAACGCTAACAATCTGTCCTTACAGAGCTCCTGGAAGAATTGACGATGGCACTACTAGAGTACGAGGGTAGCATCAATGGTAAACAACCACGTCGTTGACGTACTGAAGTAGCAAGACTGACATTGCTCTCTTCGACAGAAATGACTTGGATCATGTCGTATCTCGATTGCTTGATCTCATTCGCATCCTGCGCAAAAAGTTTCAATTTCACTCGGTACGGCGTACGAATAAAGCTTATTTTACAATCCGAACTCACTTTTGCTTCTAGTCCCAAGATAACGGAGAGCAACACGTTGAAGGCGACTCAAGCTCGCCATCCTCTTCAGGAGCTGCTAGTGGAGCACTACATCCCCAACGATATTTTACTCGATTCTAGTGACTCACTGAAAATCGTAACGGGACAAAACGGATCAGGTGGGCAAAACAACATGCGTCTCGTAACGGCACCAACTAGACATTTAACCATGACTTACACCGAACAGGAAAATCCGTGTATCTGAAAATGGTTGGTCTTCTACAATACATGGCTCAAATTGGATCCTTTGTGCCAGCGGACAAAGGTAAGTGTCATAAGTAAACTTGTTCTGAATGCTCAAGGCCCTAACGAAACATTGCAGCGGAGATAGGGCTAGTTACGAAAGTTTTCACCAGAATCCAGAGGTAAGACTGGCTGTCCAAGATATCATACACACATATAAGAGCTTACCTGAAGTTTAAGCATGGAGTCCGCTACAGTTTCACAGAGCTCCTTCACGATCGACTGCAACCAGGTACAAGGAAAGAAGCCAGCTTTATCTCAATGGGTCTTTATTGATATGTTTTTTTCTTTTAGATGGCATGGATGCTCAATCAGGGCGACGGTCGATCGCTGTTCTTGATTGACGAGTTTGGAAAAGGTTTAGTAACTCTGACGCCTGAGTGAGTAACTTGAGCTAATGCTAATATTCTGAAGGAACGGCTGAGCTCGATGGCATTGCTTTGCTGGTATGTAACTTTTGCTGAACAACTTGAATTGTTGGCACTTATTTTTCTTCTTATTGGCGTATCCTAGAGCTCAATCATCAACTATCTTGCCAGACACAATTTCGCAACTGGAAGACCCCGGGTTGTGTTGACAACCCACTTTCTGGTACTTTGGAGTACATATGTGTTGAAATACTCTATATTCTAATGTCATTTCGTGAACAGGAAATTTTTCGCGACAACCTGCTTGAGCCGTCACTGTTAATCGGACAGTCCCTGACTGTAAAGGATGGCCATCAATCTGAAAGCTTATCCGACAAGGAACGTGTAATTTGTACCGTCATGGCTTCGACAGATGCGCCAGAATCATTTTCTCCGACGTCCAACGCTGTTCCACTATTTGAACTGCGCCTCGGTATTTCTAATCATAGCAATGCACTAACGTGTGCTTCAAAATGCGGTAAGCGTCTCGGACCCAATATTCGTGATAAATAAGATTCTTAGCAGACATGCTGTGCTGTCACAGGAATACCACAACAGTTGGTGGAACGGGCCCAAGAAGTACTGGATTGCACCAAGCGTGGTTTGCCCATTCCATCTCGGCAGCAGTCAACAGGGCCTTCACCGGAGGAGCAGCTTGCTGTGTTCTTTACTTCGATTAATGATTGGCAATCTGCAGGAGATGATGTCATTGCCAAATTCTTAGCAATGGCACGGATGGGCACGCAATGACATAGCTGAATACTTCGAAGTAAATATATTATGAACGGAAGGAATAACGAATTCGACGCATTTCAACTAAGTGTTTCGAACTAAATGAACACTTCAAAACATATTACTCAGTGCACACTGCTTCGACATCCACACTGAGGATATCTTCGAGCAATCCGTCGGTCTCAAGGCTACCAAGAGATCCACTAGAAAGATCATCTGGCGGTGGCACATCATCAAACACTGAATATTCTTCCTCCACCTCCTCTTGGAAGTCCGTCTTTTCCAATTCCTTCAACCACCATGAAGACGGGGGCTTTCCACTTTCAAGCATTGCCTTTTCATCACTCCAGTCATCGACAGCGGGAGCAGCATTAAAGTCATCGAAGAGAGTCGGGGTTTCGTCATTTAGAATATCTTGTATGATCTCGTCGTGCAAATCTTTCAGGTACGTCGAGTCTGATGTAGGAGACGACAGTCCGCCGTATGCAGATTCGATATTCTACAATGCATTAAATGTTAAATCAACAGTGAGTGGTCAATAAATAGTATAGTTTCTCTCGTAACAAACTACTTACAGGTACTTCCTCGACACGTGGAGGCGTGATCCCTGTCTTGGACTCCAGTGATGCACCGGCTTTTGTTTTCAGTGGGGTCTTGGTCTTCTTCTTGGCGCTGAGTTTCGTTGGCCGTTCTAGGCTTTCACCTGGTCGACTCTTTTCACTAGACGCAATGTCATCAGAATTGTTGTTCCTTTGGCGGTCCCGCTGCTTGTTTGAGATATCACCCAGCACACGTCTTTACAGCAAGAGATCGCAGACGACATATCAGTAAACTTGCACATGATGTCAGTGTATCTTCAGTAGCACCTCACCTCTTTTTATCAGATGATCGCTCTTTTAAACTTTTCTTGCCCGTGAGAGACTCTAAGTCTTCATGGATCACAAACACATTTTGTGGTGTCGATAGTTTGTTCTTACCTGCAGGAAAAGCGACAAGCCTTAGTAAGTAATGTATACGACTAAAATCACTACGACATACAGTAAATATATAATGTAACCACAAGGTGCAACTCACTGACGCCGCCGCCGCCAGCATTCAGGTATACATTTTCTTTTTGCGCTTCCATTTGTCGCGTCTGTTAGTTTTTTTGTATTATTTTTTACGTATTTTAAATCTCCCGAGAATCCGTAAGTTATTTACCAATCACGTCTTCAATATCAGTGGGCCTCAAAATTAGTAAAACAGTAGTTACCCAAAATTCCATGCACCACTTTTGGTCCAAATTTCGCTACGCTGCTGCAGTAACAGTAACAGTCATTCAGCAATACATGTAATTTGATAGTATGCTATTCGTGTAAGAAGGAGAAGGAACGTATACACTGTTTCTACTTTTTCGGACCTAGTCAGTAAATAAAGGATTAATAAGCTCGAGCATGACAGGAGGTGGTAGCCATGGCAAGAGACTTATGTTTCAACATGCGATACGAAGACGCTGTTTGCGGTACCCCGCCTGAGGGATCGAAGCCACAACTAATAGCGAGAGCACATCAACGGCACCAAATACAATATTGTGCGACACAAAACGCCAGCAAGATTGTACTAGTTAGATGATAATGATGTCCACACTATTGCAGAGACGTGTCTGCTTCTACACTGTCATCTCTACGCCTTCCGTCGTCTCCTTTAGTCTCTTCTACCTGCCATCCTCCTTAGCGACGTGGACCGTGATGACTCTTCATCATGCGAATCACATGGAAATTGAGCGTAGAACGATGCTCAGCAGCACGACGCTTCCTCTTTTCATCCAGCACGAGCATCATCTGACGCGCCTCGCGTTTGCACTGGGCTTCGTCAAAGTCGTTGCGCTCTAGCGCGTCCAGGAACGCAAGTGTCTCGGGTTGTCCATCTGTTCTTTCGCGCATGGTACGTAACGTCATACGCTTAATGTGCTCAATGTTGATGCCACGGCCAAGCTTCATGATCACACGTCACAGGTTTTTTTGTCTGTGGTTGACGTGGGGTTTCGAAAATGGGTCAAATCGATCGATAAATTGGGTACTAAAGCTACAATTAACCTGAACACAAATGGGTACAAAAGACTTAGTTTCCAATTCAAGAGCTACGATGGACATGGATCCCGTCGAAAGGTCCAAATCGCCCAATGATCAGAAGAAATACCGACTATTGACACTCTCCAATTCACTACAAGTACTCCTTATCTCTACTGCAGAAGTGTCGCATTCCATCACTCGAGAGAGCGAGAGTCAATCGAGTCAACAGAACGACGAGAGCTTGAGTAGTGACAGCGACATTAGCGAAGACGACGGCAGTTTCAATGACGACGAAGAGGCACACGATGGTGCACTAAGTTGCCGTGCGGGCGCGTGTCTCACTGTGGGTATTGGCAGCTTTGCTGAGCCCGTGACGCTGCCCGGTTTAGCCCATTATTTAGAGCATATGCTTTTTATGGGCAGTAAAAAGTACCCAGATGAAAACGAATTTGAGTCCTTTTTGAGTACTCATGGGGGTTACAGCAACGGTGCAACGGATAATGAAGTAACAAGTTATACTTTTGAAGTGGGGCCGGATCATCTGCAGCCGGCACTGGATATGTTTGCGCACTTTTTTATTTCTCCATTGCTTAAAGCAGAAGCAATGGAGAGAGAAGTATCGGCTATTGAGTCTGAGTTTAGTCAGGCGTCACAGAATGATCGGATTCGTACGCAGGTTAGAGATGTGCTGCTGCTACTACTGTTGACACTAATCTATATCTGATTATGTTTGTGTTTTTTATTGTGGATGACAATGGTGTGTAGCAAGTTTTGTGTGATGTATCGCTTGCTAGTCATCCGTATCATCGATTTAGTTGGGGAAATAAAAAGAGTCTTTATGAGCTGCCGAAGAAGGCGGGGGTGGATGTCCGCAAGCAAATCTTGACATTCTACGAAAAGTACTACTCAGCTAACATCATGAAGCTCGTTGTGTGTGGTGAGAACACGCTGAATGAGTTGGAGCAGTGGGTGACCAAGTCTTTCAGTGCGATTCCGAACAACAACGTGGCGGTACCGTCTTTCGAGTCAGATGGTCCACCATTTGGAGCTAAAGGTACTGGCGCACCGATGTTGTGCAAAATTGTGCCCGTCCGGGATATTCACACTCTTCACCTCGATTGGATGATTCCGCCTATTCTCGGCCAGCATCATCAGAAGCCTTCGGATTACATTGCTTGCCTCCTGGGTCATGAAAGTGAAGGATCCGTGCTCTCGTATGTACGTCAAGTAGCTTTGCCTTATAATTCAAAGTCAAATGTGTGCTGAGTGAGAATATTAACGATGAATGACGTTGACATTATAGCTGAAGGAGAGGGGTTGGATTTCCGCAATTACGGCAGGTGTAACGGACACAGATGGCTACGATTGTGGTACATACGCTGCAAAGTTTAACGTCACTATGAAGCTTACGCCGGAGGGCATTTCCCATTGGGAAGACATTGTGCTCGCAGTTTTTGAGTATCTGCACATGCTGAAGGTAGATGGCTGTCCGAAGTGGGTGTTCGACGAGTTGGCAGCACTGGCCGACATTTCGTTCCGCTTTCAGGAAGAGGATAGCGCTGTTGAACGATGTGAAGAACTGGGGGAAATCATGCAGGTAGGCACTTTAGTGCGTTGCATGATGCCAGGGAACTGTTTTGTGTTTTGGCTGACCGTGTTGAATGATATTAGTCGATTTTTAAGGTTGCGCCGGAAGATATCTTGCGCTATAACCTTTTCAAGGGTGTCTTCAACACGGAACTAGTCGATGGCATGTTAAGCCACTTGACTGCTACAACCATCTGTCTGTCAATCGTTTCAAAGACATTTGAAGAGTCCCCAGAATTTCAGGCGCAGGTGAGAAGTTGAAAACGGTTTCTCATTTCTGCCTTTTTACATAGCGCGTGCTAAGTCGTTGTACCGAAATGTGGTGCTGCTGTGGTAACAGGCACTAGAGGAAGAGTGGTTTGGTATCAAGTACTCAAGGGAAAACATTACGGACGCCACTGTCCAGCGCTGGCAAAATGCAGAAACTAATCCGAAGTTGCACTTTCCTCGACCGAACCAGTTTATTCCGCGAGATTTCTCACTCGTGGACACGACAGGAGTGAAAGACCTCGTGTGTGAGACGACAACATTCGGGAAGTTATGGTACAAGCCGGATCGTGTGTTTGCTACACCTCGCGCCCATGTTGCACTGTTGTTGCACTTGCCAAGCGTGGTTGCGAACGTGGATAACTGGGCGCATACCCAATTGTACGTGAAGCTCGTTCGGGATGCGCTTAGTGAGTATGCGTACCATGCAAATGTAGCTGAGCTTACGTATTCGCTCCAAGTCAAAGACTCTGGGCTGGAATTGGTGTTTGGTGGCTTCAACGACAAGCTAGACGTTCTTGTTGAAGTGGTGGTTGCAGCTGTGTGTGGAGCCAAAATCAGTGAAGCACGTTTTGAAGTAATGCGCGAGGAATTGATGCGTGAATCGAAAAATGCAATTACGAAGGTTGCTCAAAAAGCAAAGTACCTCCGCTTGCAACTTTTGGAAAAGCGATCATTTCCGCTGGAGGAGATTTTGGACTCGATCGAGGTCGCCACCGTGGCATCTCTCAATAAATTTGTCTCTAGCCAGCTGTGGGCAGGCAAGACATGGCTAGCAAGCTTTGCACATGGAAACATATCCCTTGCTGCCGCTTCGACAATGATCGCAAAAGTCGAAGCACAGCTGCAGCATGTGACTGCACCGCTATTGCTGCGCGATTTCCCCCAACGCCTCATCAATATTATTCCACCGACGCCTATGGGTTTTCTGCTGAAGGAGCGTAGTGAGAACAATTCAGAGACGAACACACAGGTGGAAGTGTACTATCAGGTTGGTCCATTGACGCTGCGTAATCTGGCCTATGCGGACTTGCTGTACCAGTTGATGGAGGAGCCACTTTTTGACACTCTGCGCACCAAGCAAGAACTAGGTTACGATGTCTCGTGTACCGTTCGTGTGACCAACGGCATTGTGGGTTTTGGTGTGATGGTGCAGTCATCGCTGTTTGCGGCCGAGCATATTTCCTCTTGCGTTGACCGCTTCATGGTTGATTTCGAAGAAGCAATCGAAATGATGACGGACGAGCGCTTCCACGACCACGTTCAAGCACAGATTCTTTTGAAGCTCGAACCCGATCATAACCTTTTAGAGACGACACACAGTTACTGGTACGAAATCACGTCACGTCGTCTTGCATTCGACATCAATGCTCAGCTTGCAAAGGAGATGGAGACGTTAACCAAGAGCGAGATGGCGCAGCTTTATCGCGAGTGGATTCTACAAAGTCCCAAGAAGTTGTGTGTGCACGTTATCGGTCGTGCCAATCCAGCTGAAAAGCTAGCCAGACACAAGCGCAAAAACGCAATCAAAGCTGACGTGCGTCCGCTACTTCATCCAATTCGAATTCGTGACCTCCATTTGTTCAAGGCCGAATTGTCTTCTTATCCTGATTCTCTCGATAAACTAAGCAAGCGGGAGGCAGAGGAAGGAGAAAAGCGTTTAGAACTATAGAACGCAATTATTGTCGGCATCAAGAATCGTGCTGCTGGTAGAACATGCATGGCTAAGTATTACACTACAGGTCTCCCTCCAATAATGTATTCTTCCATTACGTTTCAACTTTCTGTAGGTTATTAGTTTTTGCGTCCTCTGACGATATCTAATTAAGGAAGTATATAAACTAGCTACTTCTAAATGTCTAAATTTATCGTACTGTCAATAGGATGATAATTACCGTGAATCTTCGTTAAAATACGCTCACTTCCAGCCAGCCAAATATGCCTACCGTCTCCGGTCCTTCATTCTACCTTTGAATCCCAAGTCGAAGAAGCGCCCGACCAAAAGGAAGGAATAAGATGAGCAAATTAAACAGTGAATTGTTATCCCAAGCAGTGGATGATATTTTGTCGTTCTCAGCTGGTGAGACTGTGACTATTAATGGCAATGAGCTAAAGGGTAAAAAACGTAATTTTAACGAGACCATTGAGCTCCAGATTGCTCTTAAGAACTACGACCCGCAAAAAGACAAACGTTTCAGTGGCACGTTCAAGTTGCCGACGGTCCCTCGTCCCAACATGAAGATTTGTGTACTTGGAAATGCTATTCACTGTGAAATGGCTGAAAAAGAGGGCTTTGAGTACATGACAGTGGACGATCTGAAGAAATTCAACAAGAACAAAAAGGTGATCAAGAAGTTTGCCAAGAAGTACGACGCTTTTCTGGCCTCCGACACGCTGATCAAGCAGATCCCACGTTTGCTAGGTCCTGGACTTAACAAGGCTGGTAAGTTCCCGACACTTGTGACGTCAAACGACTCGCTCACGGAGAAGGCGGATCAAGTGCGTGCTACCATCAAGTTTCAGATGAAGAAGGTGATGTGTCTTAACGTCGCCATTGGTCACGTGGGCCTTGACAAGCAGCAGATTGTGGTGAACACGCAGCTGGCTGCGAACTTTTTGGCTTCGCTGCTAAAGAAGAACTGGCAGAACATCAAGGTGCTGTACCTCAAGTCTACTATGGGACCCTCTGTGCAGATTTTCTTCTAGTTTGCTGTTATGGCTACAGTACCTCCTCATGGGCTTGTGACATTATTAGTCTAAAGCATCAAGACGTCTCACCATTGTGCTATAAGTAGCGCTATGGAAGCTACTTCGACTCTGATAACAAGTAAAGGGATTCGTTACCAGGAAACAAACCTTTTGTTGCTTTTCTTACTCTCTAACGTGGTCTTGTCAGGGTAGAGCTGTCGACCTGTGCTATTAAATGACACGAGATAACGATGCTGCGTAAGAGAAACGTATATAACCTGTGCATCCGCGGTAAGCACGCTATGCTACGGGGTAGCATTCAACTTCTTGATGCGCTGTATGAATGCTCGATATGTTGCACCTAACTTCTTAAGAGGCAGTATACGTCGGTGCTTATAGGCTTTTCGAAAGCGGCCAGGCAAGCCACGTTGAACGCCTCGCTTAGCGTCGGGTGGGCGTGCAAGGTCCTCGCTGCCAGCGCCATATTCAAGAACCGATCACACCCTCCGTGATCATCTCACTGCATTGCTGGTGATAATGTGCACGCCAAACATCTTGTCCGTCTTTTCGTCGGCCAGCATCTTCACTATACCGTCGGAGTTGGCCACCGTAAGGGGCACGTTAGTTAGCCATCATGGGGAATTCGCCAACGTTGTATTCCATGCCTTCCTATCTTTCGTCTTGCCCACCGAAGTAAACTCCATGAGCGTACAGCTGACACCGGGGATAGCACCGTATTTCAGTGGCCGTTCTTACCGGCAGTGTTCTCCAACTCTCCCCTTCGGCCTTGTGTGTCAGCATAGCGCCCTTGATCACATCTTCGACGGCAAAGATGCCAGCTACCTGTTTGCACGGAAGGCGTCATCGACCTCAATGCGACCGACCTTGTCAGTCTGGATGCTCAGCTGTTCCAGTCTCAAATCGGCCGAGAAGGTGCGACGACCAGCACATTGTTACATAAAATAGTAGAAGTATCACCGCCATTTGACGGCTCCGTTGAGCTTGACAACGTCGCTATTGACCTCCAAAGCGGTCACCATGGTACCAACCTGAGAAATCGGCACCTGTCTTTTCAGTAACTTGGTACTACTTCACTGTCTTCTTGCCCATGTTCATCGCAGTACCGATTACTCTACCAGTCGGCGCACGCTGAATTCAAAAACTCGACGACTTTATGACCTTCGA
>CANTFK010000585.1:0-10719 GCA_947646735.1 Peronospora farinosa
TAGTATCTTGCGTGACGTGTAAGAGTCAGAGTTGAGCTTACGATGGAGTGTCACGTGGGTTCGAGCTACTTGTCTAACTACTTTTATATGAAAGCGGCGATATCCTCCTCAATAAGGCGTAGTTCTTTAGCGCCTGGTAGACGCATACCACGCGTTCTGCTTCATGTCTCGCACACACTTGCATCCTTAGTTACTGTCTTACGCTCTGATATGGCTGACGTGTCGACTAGAATCTTTTCGAGATTGAGAATTTATCACGTTTGGTAGTTTTGCAGGTGAAAATGACAAATCCACACCAAAGCTGAAGCAATTACGTAGGAGTTAACGTCCTCGTCCACGGGGTGTTGTACGCCAAATGTGAAGAGGAGGACTCAAAACGGAAAATCGTTCGTATCAATCTGTAATGGGATGACGTCTACATATATGTGGCAACTGGAGCAAGACTGGATATTGTGTTGGCGGTGTGTCAACTAAATAGACATTTGAAGAAGCCAAGCGAAGAGCATTGGGATGCGGTTGCGCTACCTGAAGTCGACTGCAACCTATGAAGGCTTCTATAAAAGCGATTAAAGCTCAGTGAAATTATTAATGATGACTGGGGGAACCCAACGCTTGACATCAGGAGTGATGGTGATGATTAACAAATCTTCAGTCGTTTTCAAGATCACAATAAAATGTATCTTTTAGCACTATAGAAGCTTAATATGTGGCACTTTCATTATACGTGAGTGAGTGAGAAGGTGATGTGTATATAAGTACGCGTACGACCCAGTATATCCTGTCGACAGGTATCAGAGTTATTGTGGAGACTAATACAATATATACTAGGTATAAGTAGTCCTCGAACAGCCGAGTGCCGTCGCTCAGAGTCTTGTCTCGAGATGATCAGTTTCGTGGCGTCATCGCGGGTCCCTAAGGTTCGTGGTTTTCGGCTGAAGAGGCCTCCTGCCAATGGTTGACATCATGGTCAAAGAATGGCGAAGCTCCTTGACAATATCTTCATCCGCGGAAGCGTGCATTCTAATAGAGGCTTCGGTGTTCATAGTGATATTCGCCAGTCGACCCGCCATTTTGTTGTCTTAGCGATAGTGGTGTCCCCAGCTGGAGACACCGATATCATCAGCAATTGATTTTGCCTCTCGGAATAGCAGCGCCAGGTGGAGGATGGTGCGTCCGACGTTGCAAAAAAAAGCACGAGCGTACTGTCTCCCACGACATGCAGAGGTAAGTAGTTGCTAACCTTCGCTTGTCGAAGCCCGTGCAAGAGCCCCCAGTATCCAGCGACATTGTTAGTGGTATTCGCAGAACCGTAGACCATGCTCGATGCCCACCGGACGCATGCTGCGTGCGTCTGAATGTGAAGTCGGACAATCACGAATCCTGCTCCGATCGTTCCAGCATTTCGTCTTGCCCCCCTCGAAAAAGAGCAGGTATAAAATTCTAGATAGATCGTCAAGCGGCATCGCTCGAAAGGGAGGTGGATCGTCAAAGCCTATGAGGATATCAGCAATCGCCGACCGTACTCGTGCAAATAGGTGTCCGTATATTCCCGTGTCCGGCTGGTATGTTGAACTTCCAAACCGTGCAATTGGTCGTCTAAATTGTGTCCTGTCTCACGCGTTGTGTACTCCCTTGTGGCAAAAGTGAGTTTTACAAGCGGCGGAGAGATGGTATGTAATTTCGTAGAATCGAGAAAACACCAGCGCTTACGCGTTGCTGGAAAGACCGCGTCCTTCACTCGAAACAATCTACGCCGGGATCGATAGCTATTTTTTTCGAATCCCATTTAGAACTCGGAATACCCGGAAGATACATGCCAAACACCCAGACGTGAAGGTCTACCTCCTTCAAATCACCTAGCTTTCGCCACCGTTCAAGTAGATAGTCCCAATGGCGTCATTAGGGCAATTTCAGAATACATGACTAGCCATGACCGGAAAGATGTAGGACACTCTGGGTAGGGGCATAATAGATCTTGGCTAGCCCAGTTCCAGAGCGGAAGGCTGTTACTCTTTTGACGATACAGCGTCTGCGCGTTCATCAGGAAGGAAGCCCGTATTATACGTATATCTCTCCATTTGATCATAGAAATTACTTAGAAGTCCGACTTCTCCACCCGTTCGTCGCAAATACGTTTACCTTTATAAATTCGACAGCGGAATATGATCTCTTTAAGCTTTCGTCGTTTCGGCCTCTATCGTCGACGGCCAGCCCATAGGTGTACAGCACGCTTAAGCGTTGGATGCGCACCAAAGTGGTAGGTAGTTCCACTGTCCAGACACGCGGCGGTATCGCAAGCAGCCATAGATGAGACTGGAGCCACCCGCCATACCCGTGTCGAAGTGCGATACCGATATACCGTCCCGGTCGATGAGCCAATTTATGATATTGGTGTACCTTTGTCGAGTACGCAATCAATGCCCCCAATTTCATCAAACCGTATACGATTGCTAGAAAATTGTATAGTAGGGCAAGGCAAAAGTCCCAAAATACCGACGCTTCGCCATAGAGAGAGTAGCCATGTCACGCTTGGGCCAAAATCGGACGACACCGCTATGAGTCGTCTCCCTGGTCGATATGTCGCCAAAGCACTTGTGCTTCCTCGCAAAATCCGCTCCATTCAGGTATAGGCATTGCCTCTGCGCTCCTCAGCCACGACATATCCGTGAGCGTCGCGGGTACTAACCATCTGGATTCATAACGACCTGATGTAACTACTTTTGCTCTCTTCCCGGATCGCAAGTTGTCATTAAGTATACGACGGACATCAATTGTGACACCACCGTCTTCATTATAGTCAACCATGTCTCTCGATGTAAAAGAGTCGGCCTTCGTGATACCTCCTTGACATCGCCTTGGGGGCACGTTGAGCAGCTATAAGCCCAACAATTTTAGATTCGTTTAGCCATAGCGTTGCTTTTAGTCGAGGGTCCTGGTCTTGGGTCCAACATGGCGTGATGTAAGCCGGACCCGAATCAGTAGAGCCCCATAGGAAGTCTCCGATCAGTAAATCACTCGAAGAAGCTGTAGCTGCCCACTGTCCAACAGCTGTCGCCGCCATCGTCTTTAATTCCGTACGAATACACGGCACCGAAAGCCCACCTTGATGAATCGGTAATGAAGCCATCTCTGAAGGAACCCACGGTCAGACCTTTTCACATCACGGACGCCCCAGACAAAGTCCATTATGAAGCCTTCCAACCGAGTAATTATGGAGGGAGATGGCCAGAAGTGCCATGCTCAGTAGGTAATTTTTGGGCACCGCGATGGCGATAGCGAGCTAAGCTTGTTGTTACTTCGTATGTGTAACAGGGTATCTAGTTACACGTAAACATTAAGTAATACACTTAATGTTTGGTCTAAAAGTATCCATGATTACTTTTGACCTGTCACTTGGGTGCGATACACAAATGTGATCCACCCTCGTGAATGTGATATCCATTGATGGATTCACATAAGAAGGGATGACGCTAGTTGAAGCTAGGCATCACGACGTCTCAGAAGGACGTCAGTTGCGATCTTAAGTCTAGATTTAAGATCATGCGACAGGATACGCTTCTAAACAGTCGCGTATTCGATCTATATATATATAACCAATCAGTAGTTAAGTATATATTTAGTTATAATTAATTAAATATAGCTCAGTCTTGAATTTATCTAAACAAACGCACCACGCACGAGAAGTTGAAAGACTTCTGCGTGATGTCGGTGCTTTAGTGTTAAGAAGTTCGTTGCACTCTCGCTTGAGCGAGAGGCAACTGGTGGTACGACTGCTTAAGCAGTCGACCAACCTCCCAACCACCCTCGCACGCGAAGGTAAGACGGTACAACCGCTTCCTCGCTTGTGCATAAGGTGTGTGCTCGTAGTACGAGGCAACTTCGTAGAAGTGCCCGTCTACAGTATGAGTCTTCTCTCATGCTATTGCAAGTCGACTTCATAATGATCGTATGCACTTTCACCAGTTGTCAGTTACCGCATCTTGTTGGCATACAAGTACACTAAGATACCTGCAGGATCCTCAAGAAGACTGTACATTGAGGCCACACGAGTTCACATGCGAAGACGATATACGAGGGTCAAGCTCAATAATCATATACTTCGCTCGATTCGTCAGCAGGCTGAAAACAGCAGCAAAGTCTTCGAGAATGGTAACGACAGGCAAAACCGCAGACCGATCGCGAAGATAAATCGCCGTGTCGTCAGCGTAGCTAGAATAATATAAGTCAGTAATTATCCCCAGAAGTAAGAGGTATCCCGCGGATGTCATTCCTCTCTTGAAAAACCCTATAGACACTATCCAAGGCGCTCTTGCCGTATGTCACAGCAAACGTCACGTCGACTTGAACGGTACCCATTCATAATAATCGACATGTCGTGTTGCGGTGTAATGCCGCCACGACTGCTACAAATTAGGGCGAGAAAAGTCAAGCCAAGCCAACGGCGAAAGTAAAAAGGACGTTGCAACGTGTCTTAAGCCTTGGCGAAATCGAGAAGCAGAATAATGGCTCCGTGTAAATGTTGTCAGCACTCGCCGCTTTGCAAACCGCCAAAAAAATGTCAAGGGCTGTATGTATCGACCGCTTCGGGCCAATATAAAGTTGAGCTGGAAGAAAGATATGCTACATCATTGGCCGCACCCGAATTGAAAGGATCTTTGTAAATAACTTGCAATCACCTTTGAGCAACGCGATCGGCCGCTGATCAAGTGGCAAGGCGGAAACCGCGGTTTTCTTCAGACACTGGATGTTTGCTTCACCTAAAGACGTCAGTTATACGCTGCACTACATCCATCTAGTGTACAGTGCTTGCGAGAATAGGCACAAGGGCGTCTGAATAATCGCGCTGGTAGGTGTTGTTGCTTTCATCCGGTCCCGCGGCTTTCCAATGCTTAAGACTATTTAAAGCCGCACACACATCGCCTGAAGATATAGATGACGTCACATTAAAGTCATCAATACGGACCGGTATGAAGGCTCGTCAAGCAAATGCAGCGGTAGAATCTGGACAATAGAAACATTAGTCATAAGATGGCTTCAGCCGTCTGCCATATCATCCGCCAATTCCTGCGACCGATTCGACCCGTATGTAGCTTGTCCATCCAAAGAAACGATAGTGTTGTCCTGACATTTTGTCGAGACCCGCGCGAAATAACTACGAGAGTCTCTCCTTAAGAGTATGTGTGCTGGACAAGAAGTCGCTCTTTCTTGGTTCTTTTCCATAATCGTCGACACTCCGCAACGTTTTGCAGAAGTTCACAGGATAATCGATGGGACTCGGTCGGTCGCATATCGCTTAATCACACGCTATCAAATAGCTGACGAGCGCACCTTTTATAGCGCCGCATCGAGACGGACATAGAGGCGCTTCAGCCGCTGTATGTAGCTGCGCATCATACTCTGGCGAGCTGTCTTGGTAGTCGCCACGAAAGCTTTGCGTAACCTGATCTTCCATCCATCCCACCATTCGGCCAATCGTCTGGCTGTTGGATAGTCCGACGTCGGAACAGAACTGGATTCATTAACTTCAATCTGTGAAAGATCAATGGCCGCCGAATTTGCGCTGGTCGCGGCTATTTGTGCACATATCGGCACTGTATATACGCGTCGTGGCCTACGTACGCGCAGAACATGCCGTGGAGCCCCATATACCAATTCTATCGAGGTCATCTAATGGTCCTTTGACAGATAGATCGACCTTTCAAATCCAATCAGAATGAAGAGCACTCACGTACTAATCGCCATGTAGAGAGCTGGCTGATTCACCACCAGGCAACGTAAAATTAGGTGTGCGCCGCCGCATGAAAGGCTGGTGTGGCCCTCTTTCTTCCGCTCGCTCCAAATCATCATCGAGTACATCGCAAAGTTGCGCCTGACCAATAATCCTTCTCAACGTCTGCGAATCATGTCTTCCAGGCGAAGAGACAGAAGATCGGTCAAGTCGAGGCGCCAATGTGCAGTTGAAATAACCGCCCACAATCTAGGGTCTGCCGTGTCCCAGCAGGTGATGTCGAAGCATCTCGAAAATTGCCTCCCTGGTCAACCGCTGGAACTTTAAAAACTGAGGGCACCCCGGCTGCGCAAAGGGATAATTCTTCAGGGGTGGGATCCTAGTCCCTATTTCCCAATATCTATAAAGAGACTTAGGTCACTAGCCAGTGTTGAGTCTTCTTCTGTTCTTCCCATAAGGACACATACACTTCGATGTCGTCGTGGCATGTTGAAGACTTCGTAACGTCCACGCATAAACAGCATCGTTCTGCATTCGCAAAATTTCGCAGTACTACCCAAGCATCCGAAACGCTGTGCAGAATGGTTTGTCCATTTTATGCAGCGCAAATGACGGGGTGTTCTCGACTTGGTACTATTACAAGATACGCGGGTCTCTGTTGTTGAAGCATAAAGTCTGAACAAGTTGTACAACACCACATGGGGCTTCGTGTACCAGCCCGAAAGCACTCGATGGACCGAGTGTGAAGCAGCGCGTGGAGAAGTTGCGATTTTACTATATTTGTACTCGTCATATACTGAAATGGAACCATGGCATGAGATAAAATGGACAATGCACTGGATGGATATTCGAAATCCTATACGAAGCGAAACCGTTCTCGTTGATAACGTATATGCCCCGAGTGGTAAAGCTAAAATCACGAGCAGTAAGGTCAACATCTGGCTTCCAGTTGGAAGGTTTGCATATAATGCTGAAGACAGTCGCGCGCACCTCTTTGGGGAGGTGGTATTATGCCGCATTTGACCACCTTTGTCTCACCCTCGACAGGTGCAAGCTGAGGTAGCAATACACACAGGACATTGAGGACGCCCCATTGCTCCAAGTCCGGAAGCGGTTCCACGACAGTCGCGCACAGCAGCCCCGGCTGTAATTTGCTCGATTGTCTTCAGCGCTTTATGTTGTCCGTATTCTTCCATCGAATTTATCCAGACTGACCGTCTGCTGTTGCAGCCTAACCAGTACGCAGCTCTCGAAGCTTCTCATTGGCGTGTGTAGTATGTTGGCGTATCATAGACAGCTGAAGCTTGCCGTTAATAGCATCTTTAAAGGCTTAAAGGAATTTCCTTGGCATCGAAACGAGGTAAGCAATTGGGTGCGACAGTTCACTGACAAGTACCGCTAATTCCAACGCACACACTTTAGTCCATGAAGATTGACCCTATGGACCAACTGACAGTGTAGCAGGTACTGCGGGTACCACTTTGCGCTGGGAACCAATCTTCAAATCGCAGCCGGGTCCGCCGAAATGTTTTTCGTGCCCTCTGGCACTGCGGCGGCCGCTACTGCAGCCGATGCGGTGTCAGACACCTTGCGCACTCTAGTTGAACGTAACGTCTGATCGTAAGTATCTTGAATGTGGATTAGATCAATCGGGGATCCAAGTGGCACCTGTGTACTCGATACCTTATCAGAGCCAATGGGTCGTGACAGCAGACCGTAAGAGCTTATGGATGGGTCGGATATTGTTTCTGAGGAGGCTTTGAGCTCGTCTTCAATAGCTTTAGCCAGCTCCGCTGACCTAGTAACACTGGCGGCGCATAGGGTAGACGTTACGAACCCTCATCCAAGATCATCCATGCGTACGGTATTTCCAAACGTAACGTGCTTTCCGCCATACTTACATCGAGATGATGGAAGTCCAGGCGGTGCGGGTCCTGGAACCATGTCGGAGATATTTCCAATGGAGCCGATATCGATGATGCAGCCCCAGGAGGGGCCGCACCCGGTGGTGCCTACTTGGCATGCCCCGAACATAGACGACAACATTCGCTAAATTGTCGAGCGACCCTTCTCCCTAATTTTTGCTGCCGTCGTAGCAGGCATCTCGCTCGGCGTTGGGATAACGTACTTAACCGTAACCTCGATCTCGGGCGTCTCTTTCGGTACAATTTTGGCCAAGCGGCGTGTCAACTTTGTAGTTTGATAGCGGTCGTTGCTGCTGCTGTCTCCGCTCGGTTCGTCTTTGCACCAACGGTGCGATATTCGTACTCCAATACTCCAATGTAGGAAGGTCTCCATCGCATCGTCGAGAGCAGTATTAAGGTCGAGACCTGTAGCTTCATGATCAAAAGCCAATTTCAACGCATGAGCGTGAGCCTCGAAGTAGCAGGCTTTCTTTTCTTCAATATTTAATCTCTTCTTTTCAGCGGGTAAAATTCAGTACGACTGTACGTTGTGCGCCTGCCGCTTAAAATTCAGCCACCAGACACCGGTAAAGCCTTAACCTTGGATGACTTCGCAGACGTAGCGGGAACTGCAATAGAGTCCGTTGCCTGATTTTTCGAGGAAGTCGTACGATTACCTCCGATTAGGTGGTTTAGTTCAGCAATCGCCTGTTCCCGCTGCGTAGCAGCCCTGGCAGCAGCGGCTGATGTTACGGAAGGTGTGTCCACGGGTACTCTTCCTTTTGCAGGCACTGTTGCCCTAAAGTTAGAAGAAGTTTCGTAGCCACTTTAATTGAGTTCGTCGCGCTCTGCTTGGTAGATGATGCCGACCCATGGGTCAACGACTTTCTGTTACTCTAAGCTGCTTTAACGGCGAGCGTCTTAGCGGTGTGGCCTTAAAAGTCGCCGCTTGAGTAGATGAAGCCGAGTTGGGCCGAGTCCCTCTTTTTATTGCTCTCTTTTGGTTCGAACCACCCGTCAGTAGGCGAACCAGCGGTCCGTGTGGCACCGCCACTCGCCGCTGGCTGTACACGTATAAAAGACGGGGGTGAATTCTCCTTTGGATAGTATCTCGAAAAAGACTGGGAAATTTTGGCTAAAAAAGTGGTGTTTGCAAGCTTCATCCTTCAGCTTGGCCGTAGATGCATGTAATGCCTCTGTCAGTCCGGCGACATGCTGCAGGCGCCCATTCACATAGAGGTGCTAAAAATTCAAGACGGTGACTGTTTTGGCAACATAATGCGTACCGATGAACTCGTGGTGATGTTCAGATAAGAAACCGCCCCTGCTGGCCTCGCATTTTGCACTTTAATGATACGGTAAAAAACAAGAAAAACAGGGGGCCCGTTGAAAATTTTGGTGATGATGGATAAAAAATGTCGTGTCGGGCGTCGTGATGTGCGTCACAACTTGATCTTTTCGGGGCATGAAACGATATGAAAGTAGCGACACAGAAGTTAGAATCGTACGCCTCTGTCCCATTCAGACCTTCTCGAACTACTGACGTCACCGAGCATGACACACTCGACGATAGAATAGCTTGAACAGTACTCGCGGACACACCATAAACCAAAATTCTCACTTGATACGGCATAATGTTGCGAGTTCAAGTAGTACTGAATATTACTGAAGTAGCGATTTCATCCCTCTTCATGTTTGCTGGACACAAAAGTTGAGGGCGAGCACCACGAAACGATATAAATTTTGCTGCCAGCTCGCCGAAGCCGCCTGGTCAGGCGAGATGTCGAGTGTGTAAGTCGTAACACGTGCACTTTTTACCCTTGACTAAATCCCGATGTAATAAATTGGAAGTCTTCTTCCCTTTGCGGCTTTCCAACAGTTGTAGGAGCACTTTTTCTCAGAAAATAAATATGTTGAGGCATTCGGACGGACGGAGGCACGACCGCGATGACCTTAACTTTGAGGTATTTCTCAAAAAATTAAGCATCGCGACCCGCGTGGCTATTGGGTGCGTGCATACCGAAAAAACCGGGCGGTGACGGAAGTATAATGTCCCCATCAATCAAGCTGCAAGAGCCTCCTCCTCAAATGGAATCATATGATGCAGATAATCATTCAACTTACCGATATAAGGTCTTAAAGCTGTGAGCACCGGGAAAGCACGCAGGTCTTGCGACCCACCGACCTCCACCAGAGTCGAGGCACTGCGATCGATGGAGTTTAATCTGTCGCCAAGGCTGGTAGGTTTGCCAGCATTGTTTTTTTTCTCCGGCTCCGTAAGGTACGTCGGGGTAGATACATTCATCGGGGTCAATGCGGTGGCCTAGGCAGTTGACCGCAGTAGCGAACGAGACCCGACCAGTTGCCTTTGGCCCAGGAAAGGGCACGTGCTTCCACTGCACTTATGCATCTTGGCGCCCAAGTGGTGAGATAGCATCGCCCAGCGGCACATCACCATCGTCAGTTTTTATTGATAAAAAAGGCATTCTTCCTCGTACCAAGTAAATTCGTCTGCGTACTTAGCCGCGAACCAGGAAGTGATTTCATTGTACGTATAAAAAAGACTGTGAACAAAGCGTTTATTCTTGGAGGCAAAAATTGAGATGGACAATGCAGTCATTAACATCCATAGTGCACTTACCATGCGAAAAATGAAGATACGATAGTATTTTGTCCGTGATCAAGTCTGGAGTATATCAAAACCAAGCAACAGCTAGCCGATATTCTGACCAAGGCAATTTCGACGAATGAGTTTCAGTTTATCGTGGTAAACTAAAACATTGGAAACATTTCTTCGAGTAGGAGTGTTGAGAAGGAAACTCAAAGGACGCTCAAGCGTCGTGCTGTTTGTGGCCATCACTATTTAGAGTTGACGACACCACTAGCAGCTATTGAGGCTTTGAAATACAAAATGTAAGGGGTTACACGACGGTTGTAACATCATTTCGAAAGTTTACGGTTAAACTCCCCTTTGTATTGCATATAATACATTTTGGTACTTCTCTTTAGAGAGGTATTAAGTATGAGCGTTATAATACGGTATTCGGTAATACCGTATCTTATCGATTGGGATTCGATAAATCACTG
>CANTFK010000589.1:0-18486 GCA_947646735.1 Peronospora farinosa
CTAGCCCCATGCAACGCAATCACAAGATAACATCCACCCTGCACTGCATGGTACTTCTCCGTCAAAGGTTGCTTAAGCTCCAGCCGTCTTATCCGCGTCCATCGTGATCCTGACGAGTTTTGGTTTGCACCGACGTATTATCCTAGACAAAATTGCGCAGCTTTATTTCGATCTCCTGCGCAGGTATTCAAGTTGTGCTGGGGACGCTTATGGTGACTATTTTCCTTACATTCAACTGTTCTTTCGTCAATTACAACATGTTTGCGAATCTGGCGGCCCGTAAACCATACAAGCAAATGAAATGAGCCATTAGCTCAATTGTTGTTTTCAAACAAACTTAAGAAAATATAATCGATGCTCACCCAGGATCTTGATTATCTTCTTATACGCAATCTTACGGGCTTTTGCTGTAACTACCGTACACATTTCGATCAAGCTTTCATCATTTTCTTCGATCGAGCCGCCTTCTGAATTTCCGCGCAGACTCTACACTGTGCATCGTATCGATTGATCTAGCCAGCTTTTACGAACGCGCGCAAAGAATCTAGACTTTTTAGAGGGGGACCCTTTTTTAATCTAATTGACCAATTTGGCTAAACATGTCTTGCCATTCCACGGGCATGTAGGTGGAGGCAACGGGATCAGGAGTGGCATCACGATCGTTCATGTTGCCTGGCGTCTGGAAATGTTTGCTCGATTTGTTTCTGATTGTGGGGTAAACTTTTACAGGTAAATGACAAAGGGGTCCCAATCATTCCAACAAAGTCTTAGATATCCAGGCAATACCATGAATACGTTAGGAAGTAGCCCTTGGGCTTCAGCCTGGGGCTTTGCCGGACACCCTACCTCCAACGTGATGTATATAACATACGTAAGGGTGGGTCACATACATAAGGGTGGGTCACATACGCAAGGGTGAGTCACATACGCAAGGGTGAGTCACATACGCAAGGGTGGGTCACATTCGCAAGGGTGAGTCACATTCGCAAGGGTGAGTCACATACGCAAGGGTGAGTCACATACACAAGGGTGGGTCACATTCACAAGGGTGGGTCACATTCGCAAGGGTGGGTCACATTCACAAGGGTGGGTCACATTCACAAGGGTGGGTCACATTCACAAGGGTGGGTCACATGTTGTGTCTCATTAAAGTACTAACGGGTCGTGTAACCTTGGGCATATAGCCCTCGACATCTTGCTTAAATGTCGTAAATGACAACATCGGCCAGAAGTTTCCATGCTTAAGCCCAGCTTCACATAGATGTCTGCATTCATGGTCACGACAAGCTGGCTTGGGGGGTTTCTACCCATACAGTCGTCGACGCTGCGTCTTTACATCTTTTTGTGCATACACAAACACGCCTCTCTCTATTTCAAGAGAAAGGTGCTTCAACAAGTTGGATGGCCGTTGGATGAAGTTGCTGGCAGTTAGTAAATGTTTGGTCTGCTTCAGAGATAACGGACAATATATGAGGTGTATTCTCGTGCGGACTCATGGTCCCAGGTTGTACTTGCCACTGAGATTTTTGGCAGAGTTTCGCGGAGAGGTAAGTAGGACTTGTATGGCAAAAATGAACGACGTTTCTAAAATAGTATGGTGTGAGCCTAGTGATAGATTACAACTATTGTAATGCGCTCCTGAGGTGCCGCAGTTGGAAACCAGTCGAAGCCGTTTAGAACAAGCTGAAGCAGTTGGGAACATGTAGAAGCAGTTAAAAACACTTAATTGGATCTTTTATGAAAGGGTCCTTGAGCTCCACTTCATGGTAGTAAAGGCCTTGCCAGCATTCCCATTATAAATACCTTTTTTATTAGTAGAATTACTTAATGCATCCGGCGACTCATCACTTGTCGTTAATGCTTTGCTTACTACAGCTGGATTTTTTATAAGGTTATACATTTGTGACGGCAAATAGAAACCGTTACCAATGTACGCTCGCGTGTGAAATGATGCAATGATGCATTAGGAAAGGCAACGCGACTCACAGCCGGGAGGGTAGGTAAGGAAGGAAAAGTTCTGGTTGATCCCCGTTGAATCAATCGAGCGATGACGTGTAAGTGGCGCGTGCTAAGATTCGCCGATGTACGTCTAAAGTTGAAATTCGATTGCCTAGTTGAATAACGGATGAATGAACCGTGTACATTAGCAGAGCTACATAGCTTACAATCGTGACGTAACGTTTGACGTATTTATCCAACCGTCGTGTAACCCCGATACAAACAGAGTCTAGAATCATACGATTGCCAAACCGCTCCTCGATTAGCCTTGCACCTTAGCGAAGACAAAAAAATGACGAACACACAGGATTTGACTTAGCCATAGCCATAGTCAGCTCTTTGTGCGTTTATCTAGAAGCACAAAAGTGGTGAGCTAGTAATGAACCAAATAAATGTAATCGGAAAGTTTTGCGAAGATTTTTATAATTATACATAAAGGATAAATTTTGTAGAATTCCTGTTACCTAAAACAATAATGGTATAAATCCTGTCATCTTTGATATTTTAAACTATTCCTCTCAGTCTCAATTTTTATATCTCGCGCTTACTCGAACAAGGCCACGAATAGGTACGTCTTTCATCACCTGTCCGTATCATCGCCTACAGCTCGGGACTTACGGTCATTGTTACACAAGACGCCTTCACATATATCTTGCGCTGCTACTTGTGCATCAACTGTCTCAATGTACGCTTTAGTTCTAACAACTTGTGCTAATATCCGCAGCTAATGCTGAGTCCATCAAATTCCGTGATTGTCGTCGATGATTCGAGCGACGATGAACCCGTGCCTCTCAGTGGTAAACAAGTCGTCTCTTTGATCGTGAGTTCATCTGATGAGTCGGACTCAGTTAGCCTCTGTCTGGTAAAGAAGCCGCGCGTGGCTTCACCCACGCTCTCTGCTACCCTTACCGACCTTACGAGCATACATTACGGCAGTGGGAGTGAATTAATAGAGGAAAAAAAAAGAGAGAGACCTTTACAAAAGAAGCATGAGAGTGATACTTGTGAGTACTCGGCACCTCGAGGTGAAACGTTGGCCCCGGTAAATAAGGCGAGCTTAGCTGGCCAATCTAGTGCTACCATTGAATCTGGCGATGATGATACCAGTGAGGAAGCGGCTCAGCTGAGGCTTACGGACACTGACGGACGAATGTACTCGGATTTCATTTCTTTCAGCGAATTACAAGCGCAGCAGCGTGAGTTCGAAAGACTGCAGGCTCACGCACATCGCACAAGCAAATCAATGCCTCACAAGATTGCACGCCGAGCAACTGCGGGATCAAAGCGTAAAGCAAGCGACACCGCTTCGGTGACGCACAGTAGAAACAAGTGCCCGTCAATGAGGAAAATGACGCCGCCCTCGCCGTTCGGCTTTGATCATTCCAAGTCAAGTGATGTGTTTTCTTTTTCGTTGTCATCCGACATAGAAAACCACGCAAGCGCATCGAGTGTCCGAGCTAAGTTGATATCCATGAAGGATGTAGCGACACGAGAGCGTGAGCTCGCGCGAATGTGCAATGACAACGCGAAAAAAATATGTCAAGCGGTGCCTTCGAAGAAGAGAAAAATTACGGACTCACCAAAGCCATCAGTACCAAAACCATCGCTTTCTCCGCTCAAAGACCAGAAAAACCTCGTTGATGAAACTCACTGGTTTGATGATAACTATACCGAAGCGGATATACCCTTCCAACCCGAACCGTCCTTGGAAGAATCGTTGTCAAAATTGAACAATGACAAATTCAATGACGAAGAGCACATGTTCAGCAAGCCAACGAAATCTAACTTACAAATATCCTTAGGCCGTACCACTGAACAGTCCCAAGAACGAGGCAAGACAGAATTGTGTGTTGAGTGGAAAAAATCTTCCAAGCTTAAGCGCAAGAAGGGAAAGAATAAACCAAGGCCTTCATCAGCAAAAGCAGGAGCGATTATTTCTACGAGTACGAAAGCTGGTCCTTCGTCAAAGAAGCTGGCGCATCGCAGGAATGCTCGCGATACGGTTATGCCTGGTACGGTGTGGCGAAATGTTTGTTTTGATATAGGACCAATGACTTTGCTACCGCTCGATTCAAACGTCGCGCATCCTTTTTACTCGGTATTTGACTGCCCGCTGTTAAGCTATGGTATGTTGCTTGTATTTTTCTTTTGTTACTCTGACCACTCTTTTTACTGACTATCTATATTGTTGTTCTTCTATGCGTAGATGTGGACGGTAGCCTGAGAAGAAGGTGCAAAATCTTTCCTCAGCTTGGCTCATCAACACAGTTTCCTTTATCTACGCAAGAGTCTGCAAAGCTTGAGCAAAATATTACACAACAAGACATGGACACCCTCGTTACTGAACTAATCCATCGCGAATTGCCCAGGCTTCGAGCATGCCGCCAGCGAAAAACGACGGCTATTCTTATTGAAGCGCGAGCGAAGATTAAAACATATCTCGCTGCACACGAGGCTCTTAAGAAGCAGGGCGTGCACTACCAAAGTACGTTGTATATATTTTTGCTCCGTCCTGAGTGCAAAAAATCGTACGTTGGCTGATCATGTAATCTACTGTAGCACAAGGCAAACGTCTGGGTGATGTGGCTGTGTTGAGCAAGTCTCTACTTAACCAAATGAAGCAAGAAAAAATGACGCAAGCATTGTCATTGGGATATTACACTATGTTGGGTGAAACGCTAAGTGTCGAAGAGAAAGTGTTTCCACAAGACGTTAATCAGCTGCCTTACAGTCGACCACTAAGCAAAAGCACTGCTTACATCGGCTTGAAAGCAAACATTCGAGCGGAGGACGATTTAATTTTGCACTACAAGCCATATTTCGGAGAAGATGATGATGGTGCAGATATCGATGAAGCTTGGTACGATGCAATTGGACCCAAGAGTTCGAGTCTGTCACTTGGCCTGGATGGCGAGGTGAACGAGTGTTTATTGCGTCTTGTTGTATGTGAATGCGGAACTACCGACAATGTGTTCAGTGCGCTGAAAAATGTGCTCGGGTTTGCTCAAGCTTACTCGGATTACAGCGAGATGAAAAAGTTAGATGATTCGTTTAATCTCGCAAAACGGCGCATAAAGGAGGCAAAAGAGCTGATCTCAAGGAAGCCAAAAGAGTTTCCGCTGGCGAAATTGGTATCCTTGGAACCATCACTACAAGACATTACGGATTGTCAAAAGACCCTGGCGGAACGGTTAACTCCACCGCCAAATTATTTCGACTCAAATCTGGCAAGGCATCACTCAAACCGTAGCTATGGTTTGGGGCTACGATCAACCAAGAACTACGCGGAATTGATTGAAACGTATCGTGACATGTTCTGCCGTATGTGTTACGATTACCATTGTCTCGAGCACGGCATTGAGCATCCGCTTCCGTCCCACCGGGTTGATCCTGTTTACCCCCCGGTCCGCCTGTCACCTGTCGCATTTGCTACCCTTGCGAAATTGCAGTCCGGCCACGACCTAAGACCAACAGACCGTAGCTCCGGAAGTTGCGTATCTACCGTAAGTCCCCGGACTAGCGCTGGCGCACCAAATAGTAGTAATTACACTGCTGTCGATAGTTTCCAAAGCGAGGGATTACACAGCGGGTATGTGCGTACCGATAAGGGCATTGATGGGGAACTCGGGCTTAGCGAAACGAACTACACGATTGCTGCAGACGGAGAAGTGACAACTACCGAACATTTACAAGAAACTCGTCGATCTTCTCGCGCATTGACAAGAATTTGTACTTCAGCAAGCCAAAGCTTGATTATGCAAGGTGCTCGACCATTTCAAAAGAAGCAATATGGGCCTTATCGCGCCCAACTATACCCGCAGGTGGCAGATGAGTCTGAGTACCTTGATGACTATTACTGCGGCCAAGTGACTGCCATTGTCCATCAGTCACAGCAAGCTGACGAGAAGTGCTTAAACGAGTGCTGGAAAGCTGAAATTTCCACTGCTTCTACAGACATTGTGAAGTTAATGAGCGACACCGAGCTGACCTTACTACGGAAGCTTCGGGACATCATTGGCGACAACCCGTGTCTCATTTCTTCCACTAGTAAGTCAGCAACGTGCAAGGAAGTTAAGGCATTGTTGGAATATGATTGCAACAGCAAACGAACTCGCACGAGCGCGATGGACATCTTGCCGCTGTCACTTGAAGCCCGTTCCAATCACAATGGCCGAAAGCGTAGTAGAGCGCTAAAATCGCGCAGCAGTAGCAATCAAAGTCTGCTTAACAAGACTAGAAACAATTGCTTGAAGGACAGGGGGGCAAACCATGAATATGAGCCATGTGATCATGAGGGTGCGTGCGATTCGACGGGTTGCTCATGCATGACACGCGATCATACGTGTCACAAGGCGTGTTCATGCTCACGCAGCTGCCCCAACCGGTTCGTTTGTTTGATTTTTCCGCAAAATATATTCCTCGCTAATTGGTATGTTTGAATGTGACATGGTGACAGATTCCCAGGGTGCAAGTGCAGCCTTGGAAACTGCCGAACCAAGGCGTGCCCGTGTTTCATCGCTGCGCGCGAGTGTAACCCCGATTTGTGTGTGACTTGTGGTGCTAGCGAAGTCCCGGCATTGATTTTCGATAAGGAGCGCAGAAACATGTCTGCATTGGACTTAGGTATCTGTTGTAACGTAAATATCCTGCGAGGTCTGCACAAGAAAGTTGGTGTCGGATACTCTACCACCCACGGATGGGGGGCCTTTGCCTTAGAGCCGATCAAGCGTGGCGAGTTCATCTACGAGTACCACGGAGCGCTCCTTTCTCAGGACGAAGCAGAACGCCGTGGCAGTATCTATGACAAGATGACTATCAGCTTTTTGTTCGATGTTGATGATGACTCTGTAGTTGACGCAATTCGCAAGGGCAACAAAAGCAAATTCGCAAACCACTCGACAACGAACAAAAAATGCAAAAGCAAAGTTCTGACTGTTGGTGGCGAGCACCGAATTTCTATCTGGGCGCAGCAAGATATTGCGAAGGGTGAAGAGCTCTTTTTTGACTACGGCTACCAAGGGGAAACCGCACCGGATTGGAGCCAACTTCGCATCAAGGGGTCTGCGCGCCGAGGGTCCAAGAAAAAAGTGGAAGAGAAGAAGAAAGAGTATTAACCGATCGGATGTACGTATTATTGACTGGTGATCTGCTTTTATAAGCGTGTGCTTTATGCTTAACTAACAAAATCCTAGCACAAAATTTATGTACAGCACCCTGAAGGAAGAAGCAAAGGTGTTTGATCCTGTCCGGGTTGTGCGATTACGCTGGTGAGGATGGCACTTCAATCATGTATTTTCGGAATTTGCTACTTCCACCACACCATAACTTTTGCAGACTCTTTACTATTTCCACCACACCAGAGTTGCTGTTTAAATAACAAACACAACCCACACCACACCACCACACCACCACACCACCACACAGTCACACCACCACACAGTCACACCACCTCACCAAACCACCACACCACCACACCACCACACAGTCACACCACCACACAGTCACACCACCTCACCAAACCACCACACAAGCTGTAGACGATACTTCAAAGAAGCTGCCACGTGCTACTATGGCACACACCTCCAAGCACGCGAGGAGGCGGTTTAAATTGTCTAACCTCCGTGCTATGTGGTGGACCGTTAAACGGTCGGACCAACGGTTGCCGGTCGCCGAAGGGAACCGTACAACGACCATCGAAACAAGTACTTCACTTGCGCCACGCAGAAGCGCTAACAGCTTCTCGTTCCTAGTCTCAAACAGGCCGTTGAATGTGAATCCATCCATGAATATAACATTAAAGAGGATGGGTCACAATTATGTGCCTCACCCGAACGAAAGGTCTAAGGTACCACGTACCTTATTAGTCATCCCTGTACTAAGAAGTTATGCTTTTATCTCCTGTATGTCTTGGGCAATGCGCGTTAAGTATCATATACTCAACGGACTCGTGTAACTTTTGGTCCATTACACCATCCCCCTCTTTAAAACGATTTTTTACATTTTTGTAAGACATTGAAAAGAGACGATGCCACCGAAGCGTGATAAGGCTGATGGGTTGCCTGCAAAGGCGCCAATGCATACCAAACCAAAGCGCACGCGCCGCGATAATTTGCAGGCGTCGCTAACTGTCTCTGTGACAGCGCCGACATCTGATGTCAGCTTGATAGCAGAGAACACTACTCCATCCCGCTATTGTGCAGATGAAGATCGGTCTCTCACTGTAGACTACAATGAGAACACTTCATTGCCAGCATCTGTAAGTGGTAATGAGCACAGTGCTTTAATGGGACAATTGTCCATGCACGTCGACACGCAACGCTGCAAACGGTTCCCAAGAGAGTAAGATATTCGGGTATCCCTCCACTGGACAAGAATATGAAGCTTTTGCTTCACATGGCGGTGGGCCAACAACCTTCCAACAAGGAAGGGTGTATTCCCATTCGCATCCACCAGCAAAGGTGGCGCCCGATAGAAGCGGCGATTACGCCCAACTATTCGCGGCTGCTTACCCTGTTGCCGTTCAGTCGCAGGTGGAAAACACTGCGCTGAAGAGAGAGGTGGCTGATCATTCGAGTCAAGTCTCGCGACTGACTTTGGATCTAGGAGATATGAGGGAGAGGGATCGTCAGGGGTACGACCGCCTGAAGCTCCGTTTGGACATGCATGAGCGACTGGTGATGAGATACTCTCGTCCAATGCGGAGTCCTCCTCGATCACCGAGTCCTCTTTCGTCGCACTCGTATAAGGGAAGTCGTTCACCTTCCCCGTCGCCTGATCGGCAACGACGCTCGACTCACAGTCGACGTCACTATCGGTCTCATTAGACTGATGCGGATATGTGATCTCTTGTGGATCCACATACCGTTTCAGACGACATATGTAATTTACGGGGTGAGTCTCCTTATACAATGGGAGAGTGAGCCTATAGTTTAGGCCTCCAACTTCCTCGACCATCGTAATTGCCCAATCCTGTGCGCTTGTCATTACGTCACGGACTCTACGTGTGATGGCTAATCGCTCATCCACAAAGCGCTGAGCTTCGCTCACGCTTTTAGCAGCGCCTATGACACCTATAAGGGGTCGGTCATGGGTTGACGCTGTTGATAATACTATAGTGTCATCGTCAAGGAGCACTGGCATTTCTTGCCGTGCCTCCTCCTTGACACCTATAAGAGTCGTGACCACTGCTAAGTTAGAAGTGTCACTAGGGCAACATTATGTCTCTTTGGCATTCGCGCCAAAAGAATTAAGGGGCCCTCCCCAATAAGACTCGGGCTGCGCACAAACGAGATTGGCTTGCGAGGATGACGCAGTACGTTATTATGAAACGGTGTTTCACCCGTACTGGCGTGAGTACTATTACTAATAGCAAACTTCACGAATGGCAATTGCTTGCTCCATTACAGAGGAGTCGCTATTGTGCGCAATACAGCCGTCACGACTCGATTGGCTCGTTCTGTTTAGCCATCGGTGTAGGGATGATCAGCGGTTGACATGTGGACCTTGCTACCTAGCAGCTCAAACACATGCCGCCAAAAACCTGGCGTGAAACGCGGACCCCGATCCGATACTATGGACTCGGGCATCTCTACACATGATCCAGAAACAAGAGGCAGCCTCTTTTCCTGAGATCTTGGTGCTACATGGTGCCAAATGCACCATCTTGCTCAGCTGTCTACAAAGACAACAAGCTCCGTCCTGCCTTTATGGTCAGGCGGTAAGCCAAACATAACGTCCAAGCTGACCAACTTCCAACGATCCGTTGGAATCTGCAGTGACTTCAGTGGCGCACTGTTCGAAGGTGCAGGCTTTATGCGCTTACACTCTTCACAAGAACGAATATAGTTGGCTACCCACCGGTATAGGTGAGGCCACCAAAATTCTTCTGACACTCGTAAGAATGTCTTTTCACGGCCCAGATGCCCACTAGATGGAGCATCATGGCAATCGTGAAGTATCATCAGCTTGACATCTGTGTCATGAGGGTCATAGATTCTCAAGGGATCACAGGGTGACAGTTGATGCCATAACAGGCCATCACTGTAACTTAAACGATTAAGCTTCGCTTTCAAGTGCAACGGAAGGGTAACCTTTCGTCCACCAAAATGATCCAACAGCAGGCGACAATGTTCGTCCTGACTGTAACACTCCTTTATATCGGAGGCCATTGAGCTCGTCACATGGTAGGCCTTCATGCCTGCCAATGTTGACGACTAACCTTGTGCTTTCGCACGAGACATATTTTCTTAGTGCCTTGCCTCAAATTCTGGTCTGCGCGATAACGCTTCAGCCAAGACATTCGACTTACCTGGCTTGCATTCAACTTTGAAATTGAATTCAGAGATGAATGTTAGCCATCTCAGCATCCTAGGCGAGAGGTGCGATGAATTTATAGCGGCCCGCAGTGATGCGTGATCCGTATAAACCACATAAGTTTCGGTGCTTTAGAGGTGCGCGCGAAATTTAACAAGAGCATACCTAATTGAAAGTATCTCCCTGTTATGCACAGGGTAATTCAGCTCTGCGTCTTTCAAACGCCGAAACTGATACGAAATGACACGGTCAATGCCGCTGTCATCCTTCTGCATGAGCGCGCTGCCGATTGCAAAATTGCTTGCATCACAGACGACGCTAAAGGGCGTATCCGCGTCTAGCAATGCCAAGACCGGTGCCTCTACAAGAGATTGATTCACTGATGTGAACGCATCTACTTGCTCCCTAGACCAAGTCCATTCTGTATCCTTTTAAAAAGGTCAGACAATGGCTTAGTCTGCTCCGCATAATTCTTGATGTACCTATGCAAGTAATTAGCGAGCCCAAGGAATTGGCGCAGATCCTTCACATGTCGTGTGACTGGCTATTCCTCGATCGCCTTTACCTTTTCAGGGTCTGCTCGTACACCATGTGTACACACTATGCAGCCCAGCACAGGTATCTCGGGGACCCCTATTACGCACTTTTGCAAATCAACGTATAATTGGACGTCCCTAGAGTGTACATCACAGCATCTTAATGGTGCTTGTGCGACTCTATTGCTCTCAGACCGTCCCCCGCCCTACTATGCAAGAATACATCGTCAAAGTAATGGGGCGCGTAGGCACGGCGCTGACGCATCACGTGAGCCACCACTCGGTTGAATGTTTATGGAGCCTTTTCGACCCTTGTGGCATCACAAGCTACTCCCACAGCATACCTCTTGGGGTGTTTACTGCCGTTTTGGCTACATCGGTATCTCTCATGAGAACCTGATAGTAGCCATCCTTCAGATCCAACGCGGAAAAGATAGTTGACTTTCCCATGGAATTCAACAAAACATCTTTCCGCGGGATCGGCGTTTGAGCTGGAATGGTGGCCGTGTTCAGCTTATTATAAGCGTGAACCACGCGCCATCCGCCTGTTGCGTTACGCACACAGAAGGTCGGGCTGCAGTGGGGCGGCTTGCTCTCACGTACTTGTCCCGCCTTGGCTCCTTTGTCGAAGAACTCATCGATTTAATCGGCTTATTCCTCTGGCAACAGCCATTGCCTGGTCACACAATTCTTGGTTCCAGGCTCCAGGTCAATTTCGTGCCTGATGCTCCTATCGGCCGGTAGGCGGCTCGGCACTTCTGCTGGAAACATTTCCACAGAACATCATAGAACGGGCTGTCCTTCAAGGCATCCCAGCCTTGAGCAGCGAACCGTTTCTTTTTTCGGTCTCCAAGACGCTCTCGTTCATTGTGGACGACGAGCAACAGTCCAACACGTTCTCTTCTGGAACTGGTGCGACTATCTCGTGGATCTTTCCTTCCTTTAGTCCGGATAGAAACCGATCCCACGTCATTTCCGAGAGATTTACTATCTCCTCGGCAGATGCCAAGACAAGTTGGAGCATATCAACTGAGGATGCCTCCGGCATTTTGTCTTCGACAACCTCGAACAACACGTTCGTAGGTCCGTCCTCTTAAACCGAGACTGATCCAAGGGTCACTCGTTTCGACTTGCCCTTGATGTATTAGTACATCTGGTGCTTGTTCTTCGAGTCACCACGATCTTTGACCTGGAAGAAGGTGTAGTCGCTGTATTAGCCAACGCACTCCTTCTAACCGCACCCTAAACCCTTAAACCCTTAAACCCTAAACCCTAAACCCAGGCTCATGGCTCTGTGCCGGTTCTTGTGGCGCTTGAATTCCTGTCAGCCCACCATCAACTTCCACAAGCTTTCAGATTTGTGCAGGAGTATTGGACGCATGACTACTTGCCATCGTCCCATTCACTACACCAGTCTTTTCGACCTGGGTAGGAATATGTGTCACCTAAATTTCTGCCAGGGAACTTCTAACTACATCACTCCTTTCGAGCTGGGTAGTACCTGGTGTCGATTGACATACCGTCATCACAACCTCGACCGTGTTGGACACAGCATCATCCACATCAGCCTCTCGCAGGAGCACATCCTTTCCGGTGTCCTGCGTAGAGTTAGCGACTGTGCGTATACGCCAGTCTTTTCATGGTTGGTGTTTAGCCAACCAAGGCATGCCTAGGATGAGGTCATACGGACCCTCCATACCTAGCACTGCGAACTTCTCATTACAATAGAAGTCACTAAATCTGAATGCGAGTTCAACTTGTACTTCCTCCGATATGACGAGCGCACCGTTCGATAAACTAACGGTCACCTCTTTTTGCTTGCCATCCTGGCAAAGCGACTCATAACTCGCCGGACTCTTTTTCAGAGCCGAAAGCTTCAAACATTCTGTGATGCACCCGAATCAACGAGAGTGTCATCACTAGGTCATAGCCTCGTACTCGAGCGCTATAGACCAAAAGGGTTGAGGTCCGAGCTATCGGTACCTCAGGGACTATGCTACCCATTTGTTCGATCACTCTGAGCTTAGGGGTAGCTTCAGAGTCCGCGACAGTAAGGCATCCCGCCCCTACTGCGCTCCCACATTTAACGACCCATCTTGGGCAGCTGCTGAACCCGTGCGTCGTGCACGCTGGTTTTTCGCACCTCCCTTCGGGTAGGAAGCCTTTTTGCTGGCTGCCTTAGCACCAGCAGCTACTTTGGCATAGCAGCGAGCTATCATATGGCCTCGCTTGCCGCACTTGTAGCAGATCACATCGGAATTGCCTAACTCCATAGGAGTGTCATCTGACTTCTCGGCCGATGGCCTGTAATAGGCTGTCGCCGAGACGTTGTTGTAGGATTGCTCCTCAACTAATGCTATGTCAATTGCCTCTTCCATCGTCGCTGGCACTTTTCTGAAAAGGGACTGACGCGATGGGCCGTGCCTAAGTCCATTCATGAACGTGGCCATCTTGATACGTTTTGGTATCGGCTCCCCATTGATGGACGCCGACAGCGAACGCATCTCCCGCACAACTTCTTGCAGAGAGCGTTTCGCCTGTCGTGCTCCAAAGAAGCGCGCCATAAGCAACACTTCGTTGTTAGGCGGCTGATACATGGCGCGAATCTTTGTTTTAAAGATCGCCCATGATGGAAATGCATCAGCATTTGCCATCAGCGCAGAGTATGCCCACTCTGACGCTTTGCCACGCAAGTTGGACATGGCATACGACACCATTCTAGTGTCGTCTTCGATGAGCTGCGCCACTCCACATTGCTCAACTGCTAATAGCCAGTGAACAATCGTGTAAGGGGTAGTTCCATCGAACTTCGGAGGGTCCATGCGAATGGGCCTCGGTTAAGTAGGCCGGGCAGAGAGCGTCTCAACAGTTATGTTGAGCGCCTCATTACGTGCCTGCTCACGCAAAAGCTCATCCTGAGTTTTGCTGATGGACTCAGCCGTGGCTTGGCTTTTTGCCTTCGAACGCGTTTATACGCTATCCGAGCACAAACGCCTCAAATCGCTCCAACTGAGCAACATGTTGCTCAGGGGATGACAATTTAAGAGATTGGCCAGGGCTTGTTTACCAAGTCCCTGCACCAAGTGCTCTGCCACCTCCCTATAATGTTAAGAGAGATAAAATTAATCACTTCAATAAACGTTGAAGGACATCCGTATCCACACGCACGCTCAGAGAAACGGGTCGTGAGAAGGACTACTAGCGCTACCAAGTGTAGACGGGCGCTTCAAAAGAAGCTGCCACGTACTACGCGGACACACCTTCTAGCAGCGCGAGGGAGCTGTTATACCGTCTTACTTCCGCGTGCGGTGGTGGTGGTGGTGTTGGTCGGCCATTTAAAGCGCTGTACCAACCGTTGCCGGTCGCTTTGAACAGTCCGCGCAACAAACAACTAAGAAGTACCTCACTTACGTCACGCAGAAGCTTATACAGCTTCGCACGCGCAGTGTGCGATGTTTAGTACATTCAAGACTGACTTGTATTCAATTGAAATTAACTAAATATAAATTTACTTACTGATTGGTTAATAATGCAAAGATCAAATACGCGTCTCTTTAGAAGCGCATCCTTACGTGCGAGCTTAAAATACAATTAAGCTCGCTGATGACGTCCGTCTGTGACGTCATCATGACGCCTAGTCCCAGCATGGGCGTCATCCTCATTGAATGTGAATCCATCCATGGATATCGCATTCACGAGGGTGGATCACATTGATGTGGCACACTTGAATGGCAAGCATAAGGTATCTCGTGCCCTTTTAGGCCAATTGATACTTAGCGAACCGTGTAACGTTTAACCCGTTACACACATCTATATGACCCACACTAGTGAATGTGATATTCATGGATGGGCTCACATTCGACGGGGATGACACCCAGCTGGGACTAGGCGTCGTGATGACGTCACACACGCACGTCATCAACGAGCTTAAATATATTTTAGCTCGCAAATAGGGATACACTGTTAAAAAGACGCGTATCCGGTGTATATATATAAGGTAGATCTATATATAATTATTTTTATAAAAAATAAGTCAGTCTTAAATTTGTAAAGCTTAGCTCACTGGGCAAGAAGCTGAATGCGCTTCTGCATGTCGTAAGTAAAGCTTTTATTTATAAGTTCGTTACGCAGTTCCTTAGGCTACCGGCAAAGGTTAGTACAGCGCTTCGGCGCCAACCATCACCACCATCGCACGCGGAGGTTAGACGGTTGAACCGCTTCCTCACGTGCTTATATGTGTATACTAGTAGCACGTGTCTAGCGGAGCTGCACAACTCTTAAGTTAGAGGAAGACTATCGGCTGAAAGACTTTTGGTTCTAGAGAGCTAAATAAATTTACGGCCAAAAGCCATTTAGTTTTAAGGAACTAATTAAACGACTTAATAGTCACCCTGTTCTAAGGAACTAGTAAAGAGACTTTTAGTCAGCAAGCAATAAGCTTAAGGTTCAGAGAACCAATGCACAGAGTTCAAGAACAAGCTAGAAGCTTAAAGGTTCAGAGAACCAACGCACGAAGTGCACAAGAGAGCAAGTCAGAATGACTTGCGATCTTAAACTCAAAATGAGAACTGATTTTATGTATGCTTTAAGATTTATGAATAGTCCTACTCTAAGTACACTACACTAGATTAATTACTATAACAGTAATATTAATATACAGACTTTGTTATTGGACGATGTATCGTCTAAACATCTGTGTATGATGTACTTAGTACAGCGTTTATCGATTATCGAATCCTAATCGATAAGATACGGTATTACCGAATACCGTATCTTAACGCTCATACTTAATACCTCTCTAAAGAGAAGTATCAAAATGCATTATATGCAAATAAGGGAAACTTCAACCGTAAACTTTCGGAATGATGTTACAACCGTCGTGTAACCCCGTTACAACGTGTCAGCTTCTTTGAAGTGCCCGTCTACAGTGTGTACCTCCCAAATGACAAGTCTTAAATACTACGTACCTTTTGAAACCTATCGCATACTTTACGGGTACGTGTAACGTTGAGCCCGTTACACTAATCTTCCATATTAAGTTACCTCTGCTACATGTCTTGGTCCACATCCTCTTCATAACTCTTGTGTATTTGTCCTTCTTGTTGAGGTTCTTTACCGGTATCCAGTCCTTGTCCTTGTCATTGTCGCGGGCCTTATCCGATCTCTCCTTAATATTACGATATGACTCGTATTTTTCGTTCCAGTTTCCATATCGTCTGCCTCATGGTGGTGCTTGCCGCCCATGCCAGTACCGCTCAGCCCTTCAGATACCGAAAAGGACCATGATCGCTGCCGCTCTGACCAAAGTTATTTTCCATCTAGGACCCGCTGATCAATTTATCGAACGCCAACTTGAATTTGTCATCACCACAGCTCGCGATCCTCTTTAACTCAGAGAAGAAATGATCTTCGCTACCACAGCAAGAGCTCCGGTCAGAGTGATAGTCCAGCTTATATTATTTTCTCACTGGTATGAGAGACGAAACGAAGTCGTCCTTACCATACCTTACGAGACTCTTTAATCCGTGAATGAGGAGCATAGATAGATCATCTGTAATGGGGCACCCTCCGACTATACTGATTACAGTATAGTCTACTTTCACTGATTACAGTGAAAGCAGGTGCCTCAAAACCTCACGTACACGTGAGCAGAGGAAGCTTATCAACTAAACAAACGCTTAGTTGAGAGGGAAAAGAAAACTGTATTTAATATAGTTAACTATCTAATAAAACTAATCTGTTATAACCTATGTTAACTATATTAAACTACAACTATGTATGTTAAAAACTTGCCCTCCACTCATTGCGCGCGTCCATCGGTCATTGGTCAGCACGTTGGTTGATATGATGGCCCATATCAACCAATGAGAGGACATCTCCAACTTCAAGGAGATCTAGGGACAATATTATATGAAAAAATAAAATTGTCAAAATATTATTAGCTATAATAATATTTTTATTGACACTTCATATAAGTGTCAATATTATGTAACGGGCTCACCCCGTTACATCACTCCCCCCCTCAACCAACAGTCACATTAGTGATTGTTTAGTGACTATGGGAAAGGAGCACTTGTTGAATTTTCTTTCATTCAACAATTTTCACGCTATGACAAAGTCAATGCGCGCCGCTACTGAGGCTTCACAGCCTCAGCCAGCATACACTAATGTGTCTGCTGGAAGTCAACATCAGCCTGCAACGCCTGTTGCAGGTTCACGTAGCGCTTCGCCGCGTGAAGATGTTGACCCAGAGTTAGTCGTTGACTACTCTGGTGAGTCGGTTGACGCATCCGACTCAAAGCCACCTGTGTCACTCCCGGGCTCTCCCCAGGGTGATACCTCGTCGTCGAATGTTACGAAGAGGGATCGTGGTACATTGAGTGAATCAATGTACCGTGAAATGTTCGGGTCGTCTGATGAATCAGACGACTCGCCAAACGAGTCGAAGGATAGAACCCCGGTGGGGACCGTAAGGTGATTTCAGTTTTATGGTGAAGTGCTTTCCTAAATTGTGAAGAACCCAGGGGGCCAGTTGGATTGAAAGAACAAGGGGCCGTGGACTAGGGAGAAGGGACCGCGCACCAGAGAGATGGGACCGGAGATAAAGGGAGCCTCGGAGTGAAGCGATTGTTGGCTGAGAATGTGAAAGACAAACAAAGGAGAGGTCATACCCAGGGTACTGTTTAACCGGTACCGAAGGGAGTCAACCATGGCCCTCATTGGTCGACCCTGTCCCTCATCGGTAGACCTGGGTCCCTCATCGGTCGACCTGGATCCCTCGTTGGTCGACCCGGTCCCTCGCTGGTAGACCTGGGTCCCTCATCGGTCTACCCGGTCCCTCATTGGTAGACCTGAATCCCTCGTTGGTCGACCCGGTCCCTCGCTGATAGACCTGGGTCCCTCATTGGCCGACCTGGATCTCTCGTCAGTCGACCTCGGCCCCTCGGAGTTCAGCCACTCCTGACCTGTCAACACAAGGATAAGATCAGTCGACACAATAAATTAGGGCTTCTGGCAAAGATATAGTAAAGGAGTTTAAAGGATAGGACTATATTGAATACTACTCAATTTGCGATCTACGTGGCACGACTCCGTCACCCAAGAAGAACTTGCTCTAAGTTACCCGCTGTTCCGGGAAGGGATATTTCTGGCCCCCCGTCGAAGACAGTTGTGTAGCGAAGTTCAAGTGCGAATAGAGCTCCAAGATATATTTGGCCTGTGAGCTCGTTCGAGTAGCAACACCCCCCAAGACCCGCTATCGGAAGCGGCCTCCCTTACCTCACGGTCCGGGAGCAAAGTGGTTGATACCCCTGAAACAAGAAGGAAAAGGCCAGGGACGACAAGCGCCCCTGAAGAATTTGGTTCTAAGTCCACTCTCGACAAGGTCGATCGAGTGGCCACCTACCAGCCCACCGAGTGAAGCATATCCAATCGAGGCCCCCCAGGTCTACCTCCCTCAAGGTAGACGTCTACAACCTCACCAAGTCTTCCGAAGAGTGCAACCCGCCTGCCGACGGGTACACAAGGTGAAAAGAAGGTTTATACGCGGCATCGGGGTTCCCCCTCCGACAGTCGGCAGTCCGGCACAGTGAGTGGTTTAGGGTCTCATCATACAATTTTGAGAACCCACTCCACCACA
>CANTFK010000602.1:0-37538 GCA_947646735.1 Peronospora farinosa
CATAACGACAGGTATCATGAGTTTCTAGGCTGTCAGATCGAACCCAGGCTCGTGAAACGCACCTCAACAGCTTTGTACAGTGTATAATGAACTAGTTGTCCGAATTTAAAACCGTAAAAATCACATGTGCTTTTGGCTCCCACGTAGCTTACCTTACTTAAATTTGGACGGTTTGACACCGATATACGTCAGGAGCTGTTCGGGTATTGTGCATTATCAGACGTTAGATACGTCACTGGGCGCCCTTCCAGGTTTGGAGCCGTTAAAAATAAGCGAAAGGCGCAGAAAGCCGAAGGGTTTATGAGTAGTACCGCGTTAGACCCCGCCGTTACGGGGTTCCTTATGATGTTATCGGTTTTAAATTCGGACGACTCACTGTACAAAGCTGTTGAGGTGCGTTTCACGAGCCTGGGTTCGATCTGACAGCCTAGAAACTCATGATACCTGTCGTTATGACATGGCCCTTTGACAATTGGCTTTGTCTCTCGCGATCTAAAGCTCATTCTCCAATTTCTTTTTTGGCGGCAACATCGACCTTCCTTTCGAATCGACCGATGACCTCACGAAATTTAGCACTAGCCGGTCTTCTGGCTGCGAGTATTGCGTCCGCAGAAGTCCAAGTCCCGGTTACCGTGCAGCATGATGCCACCTACTTGCTACCAAAATCTCGCGGCTTGCCCTGCTCGGGTGACGGAGCGACGCCCGTCGGCACGAGCTGCCCCAAAGCTGGAGATATTGCTTCTACCAACTGCCAGCCCTACCTTTTGTCCTATAATGGAGCGGTGTGCGTTGCCCCAGTCGACGCTCAGTGCGTCCTCGTGGTCGACGACACGTGGGGGTGTGCATTCCCTCAGACGGGATACACTTCAGCTGCAGAAGCCGAGACCATCGCGATGTACGGCAACAAAGGAGCAAAGTACGACAAGACCCTTGACATGCCGCTAGGTGTTAACTGCGATGTTGCTTCGGATAAAGTTGGCGAAATTACAACGGGAAACTACGGTAGCACGACCCACAAGAGCGACGGCGCTACCTCCAACCACTATGGCAGCCCAACCACGGGCACGACCACTGGTACTTTCGGCAGCAAGAAGAAGGAGAGCGCTACAAACGACAGCTACGACATTACAAACCATATTACTAAAGACGGGAGATCCGGCAACTATGGAGTAAACACGGAAGGTGGTAAAATGATGGGCCATCACAACCAACATGGCGTTGCTAAGGACGACGCAGACGGACACCATAAGCATGGCGCTGATAAAGACGTTAACGCTGTACACCAGAAGCATGCCAATGCTGAACACGGCAATGAGGGACATCAGAAGCATGGCCTTCCTGAAGACGATGCTACCAAGAAATACGAGCATGGCGCTGCTGATGTCGGCACTGACAGACAGAATCATGACGCTTCTAAAGACGGTGCTAACAAAAAATACGAGCATGGCGCTGCTGAAGTCGGCAATGACGTACATCAGAGGCATGGCACTTCTAAAGACGGTGCTAACAAGAAATACGAGCATGGCGCTGCTGAAGTCGGCACTGACGCACAGAAGTATGGCACTCCTAAAGACAATGCTAACAAAAAATACGAGCATGGCGCTGCTGATGTCGGCAATGACGGACATCAGAAGCATGGCACTTCTATAGACGGTGCTAACAAGAAATACGAGCATGGCGCTGCTGATGTCGGCAATGACGGACATCAGAAGCATGGCACTTCTATAGACGGTGCTAACAAGAAATACGAGCATGGCGCTGCTGATGTCGGCACTGACGGACAGAATCATGACGCTTCTAAAGACGGTGCTAACAAGAAATACGAGCATGGCGCTGCTGAAGTCGGCACTGACGCACAGAAGTATGGCACTCCTAAAGACAATGCTAACAAAAAATACGAGCATGGCGCTGCTGATGTCGGCAATGACGGACATCAGAAGCATGGCACTTCTATAGACGGTGCTAACAAGAAATACGAGCATGGCGCTGCTGAAGTCGGTGCTGCCGGACGCTTCGAGAACGGCGCGTACGGATACAATCAACATGGCGATGACGGACTCTATCAGCATGGAGCTGCCGGAAACCACCAGTATGGCGGTGACGGTCTCTATCAGCGTGTCGCTGACGGACTCTATCCGCATGGCGTTGCCGAAGACCATCAGAATGGCGGTGCCGACCACTATCACCATGGCGGCTACTACCAGCATGGTGCTGCTAAAGATGGTGCTAGCGGACATTGGAAGCATGCTGCTGCTGAAGACGGCACTGTCAGACACCAGAGGAATAGCGCTTCTGAATACGGTGCATTCGGACCCCAGAAGCAGGGTGTTGACAAAGTCGGCGGTATTAGTCACTACGAGCACGGCACTGACACATACTTTCCACATGGCGTTGCCGAACAGCTCCCTCATGGCGATGACGGACACCACCAGCATGGCGATGCCGAGCACCATAAACATGGCGATGCCGAGCACCATAAACATGGTGCTGACGGATACTACCAGCATGGCGCTACCGGATACTACCAGCATGGTACTGCCGGATACTATTACCATAACGCTGGTGGGCACTATGATCCTGTGGGATCTAAGACGACTGCTGATTACAACTACCAAACTGAAGTCCCGTCAAGTGACAAGACCTACCCAACTCACGACGCATACGATGTCTACAAATCCAAAATGACCTCGAAGAAGTATGACACCGAAGAGCCTCCTACTGATACAACACAGCCGCCTATCGTGGTCCCTGACGTTGTGACGGTGGTTCCTACCATAGTAACGGTGGTCCCAGATATCCTATCGGTGGTACCAGATATTTTGACGGTGGTTCCTGATATCCTATCGGTGGTCCCTGATATCCTAACGGTGGTTCCTGATGTCTTGACGGTGGTACCAACGCTTCCGACAGTACCGACAGTACCAACGCTTCCGACCGTACCGACAGTACCGACGCTTCTGAGACGGATGTGATCATCCGGCAGACATCTGAAAGTCGTTGAGCCAACTTCGTAGCACCATATCCATACGAAGTGCACTATACATAGTAGTAGAAGAGCATTTCGTAGTTCAGGGATTCAGGCAATCATAACAAAATAAAATGAAAGGGTAGTTTCAAGATAATTCCATAATATTATCTCCTGAAAATTATTATCGAGCGTTATACAGCTAACTATGGAGGCTGAACTGTCCAATGTTGTGTTCGCGCAATTCATAAGATTTTGTATTGGGGTAGTTATCCTGAGAACCTGTTCACGTGTAAGTAGCAGTACAAAGTTATAGCCGATAGAGAGGAGTCCAACATTCCGCGATAATATATGCAGCATTTTCATAGAATGACAGGCTTTTGACTCTCTGTGGTAGTCTTTTCTAGCCTTTCAAAAACGCTACCTCGGTCATAGCAATTGTCCACATCGTGAGATCTTCGAAAACACTCGTGAGATCAATTGCGAACTAACTGGAGTAGACCCTTTTCGACCTGACAGGCACACGTGTTATACATGAAATAGGCAGTGAATTGGCAGTCTCGCTTTACCGCCTAATTGAAAATTTGTTTTTGAAACTGCTAAACAAGTAACGTTGCTCGTGTGTGAGTGAGTACACAGCTTTCATTCATCTGATCCCCCGCTTCAAGCTACTTCTTGGTATTCGACTTGACGTTCGGAAACAAGAGATACTTCTGTCTATTATAAAATGTGAAGAACTGTAGCTTTTCAGCAATCGGTAGCATCTGGACTAGAGGAGTTAGCTTGCGAAAAATGCCTGACATACTCGTTGCAGAACAAAATATGAGGGAAGGGCTGCACTAACGACAGCGTTTGTTTTTATTCGATGGCTTTGCATTGTATTCTGCTAGCTGAGTATGATTACATGCATATGTAGACGCATACGACGTTGCTACAGGTCGAATTAGACTGGATAGCATATGTTACTTACTGGTTTTGTCCTGCGATTGCGACGGAACCTGCGCGACAATGAGTTGTTCACGAAAGCCACGATAACGAGAGCACCACCAAAGAAAAGTATAATCGGCGCCGCATAGTGGAATGTATCCACGTTGATGCTGTCCGTTGCGCGATGCCAAAGCTGTCCAACATTCTTTACGTCATTTTCCTGCACAATTATCCGGTTTGGCGTGCCATGTAATGTCCAGACTCCTCCCACAATTTCTTCCACTTCTGTTGCGTTAGCGTACGGTACCCAGTGCCTTTGCTCGCACGACTCAGCATCTTTCTTTCCCTCTTCAAATGTCACCCCGCAAAACTCCAGGTATTGTTTCAAGGTCCGCACATTTCCAAACCCGTACTTATCCAGTTCAATTGTGGTCACTCGTCCTACAAATGGTTGACCTACCAACACCTTGAAACGATTAATGCCCATCTTCTCCTCTTGGTCTTTGCGTTTTTGGTCCACTGGAATCGATTCAAACCGTGCTGGCACCGACGTGTAGTTATGATACACCACGCTTCCCAGCTTACTAGGTGAGTACATATCGTATCCATGTGTCCAAAGTCTTGAAGCTCTTATAAATTCCTCTCCGTCAAAAATCCACAACATATGCGAATCGACCGGCACTCTTTTTTCCGCGTGACACTTGTTGTACGAGAAGCCAGCACCCCATAGAGCTTGTAACTGCGGCATCTTAGATTCTCCGATAACACTAGCGCCAACATTTCTCACCAACCCATTGGCACCTCGCATTGTTGTACACAAATGTGGTAGGTCTACTTCTTTCGGCAGCTTATTATCTCCATTTTCCGCGACAAAGTTGTGAATGTGATGAATATACGTGGTCATCACTGCCATTTCGTTCCCAATGTCTTTCCATTCTTTCAACAGATTTTGATCCCATCCATTGGTAAAGATACTGTGTCCGTCCAGTTGAAGACAAAAATCTTCGTCTTGGATTAATTTCTGTTGATAGTGTCTCGCTAATGTTGGACCTCTGGATTCGCTTGACGAGCGTTCATCAACTCGAATCTGGTCTTTAAAAGGACACTCTCCTTGGTCTGGCCACACTTTTTGTGCCATGATACAAAATTCATCCAGACACTGTTGGTCTGATGGGTTTACTTGGTCGACCACCCCAAAGCTGATACTTCTTGGCTTCTTTGCCCTTAAGAAACCAGTGAGGATGGTTTGAGCACAACGAAAGCCGTCTCGAAAGACGGAAAGACCCACGAAAAGCTTGGGGTCATCGGGAACACGTGGAGAAGGAGGACGCAAATGAAGTTGCGATGGATTTAACGGAATATGCTGGACACTTGGATCCAACTCCACGGAACGATTGGTGCCCAAGATGCTTAAAGTGGACGCAAAGCCAATGTCGACCATGGAGAGAGGTAGAAGGAGCAGGAAAATATAGCGCATTGATGAAGTAGGCTTACAGGCACTGTCAATGGAAGAGCAGGAATGGTTCAATCCTTCTACTCAAAACATTAAATACCTGATGGATGTGCTTTCGCGTACGAAAACACATCCATCAGGTATTTGATGTAATTCTCTTAACGTACTCTACGAGTATCACTGATTATTAGTGAAGCTTCTTGTGGGAATCTGGTGATCCAAAACGTTTAAGGCAGAAAAAGCTGTCATGTTCGTGTCAATCATAACATTTGAGACCTCTCTCGCTTTTCATGGTGCCATCCCGAAAGTACATCATACCGATTTGATACGATTCCCCCATCGATTTGCTGGATTCCAGCTTTGATTGGAGTGTCCGAAGCACATCAGGCAGCTTTGTGAGATAGTGGTGCTGTCAACTCGGACTTCTTACGTCGGGGTAACCATTATGTTTGTACTTGTACAAGACCGACAGCTACTTTGGTTATCTACCTGTACCTTATCTTCAGTACTCTGCAATTTCACATCGGCGGCTGCTTCGTTCGCAAAATTTGCCGTACTTCTCGTTTTTTTCACGTTTGCACCACTTCTTCGCGCTTATTTCTTCATCTTCACGGGCGCTTTCGACTTCGGTGCGCTAACCGATTCGTGACTCCTGCCGTCGTGTCTCGATCTTCCAGGCAGCTAAAAGCTCTAGCTGCAGCTTTTGTAGCAACGCGTGCTTTGTATCAAGTGCGAAAGTCTTGAGCAACTCGAGAAAATGTGGCATTGCCTCACGCTTGAATGGTAATGTCATTAGCAACGGCACTGCATCGACCGTGTAACCTGCGCAGACACACGCAGCAACTACCGGGATCAGAGAAACACGCTGGCGCTTATCCTTGATAGCTGTTTGGCCTCCTGGCTTTGTCACAACACTTGGCTTTATCGCGTCTCGCTGCTGGTTTACATTGGTTTGTGGGTGTTGCACGCATGTCAACCAATTGATGCAGAAGTCGGAGAGTGTCGTTGGCGATGAAGCTCTACACTCGGCCATCCACAAGGCCAGAGAACGACGGGCAGCGGGGTTTATGGCTACTAATGTGACGCCAGTGCCAGTTTTGATCGCTCGAAAGAGACGCATGCCGTGACGCATCGAGGTTTCCGAGCTGTGCAACCTTTGTCCGTTCATTTGGTGATCCAATTGTAGGGGTTGAACTTGCGAGACACAGCAAGTCGACCCAATAGTATCAGCCGCATTAATATCGTGCGAGCTCCTTTTGCCCAACAGTGACTGCACCAACTGCAAGGATCCGTAGCGCGCAGCATAATCAAGCACTGACTCATTCTTGCCATGCGTTCTGGCTTGTAGTAGAATTTCTGCAGACTCGTAAGCGCAAAGCATCTCGATGACCTGCTTGTGCTTCTTTACGATCGCCAAATGCAGCGCAGTCTCACCACGCTCATTGACGACATCGATGCTCGTGTACTTGCTGTCTAGCAAGAAACGTACAGCGTCGACAACTCCAAGCTCCGCCGCTTGCAGCAGCACAGCAGCAGGGAAATCCTGTCTTCCGGATGTAGCGACCAGAGAGTAGTGGTTTAAAAGCAGTTGCAGTACCGTCGTATCCCCGTTGTGAACAACGATCGTTAAAGGGGTCTCGCCAGTCTTATCCGGGATATCAATTAGTGCACCTTGAGAAATCAGCAAGTTTGTCACCAGTACGCTCTGTTCAGGAGATGTTCGCAGACACACATGAAGCGGAGTTCTACCAGCTATGTCCTGGGCATCTATACATGCTCCATTTTCCAAGAGAAGTTTTGCTACCTCGAAAAGCTCATCATTCGTGGCTAAGAGTAGCGCTGTCTTGCCTTCCTGATCACGCGCTTCTATCTTTGCGCCGTGTCGGAGTAGCAACTTTACAACGTTCAGTGTGTTGTTCAGGCGTTCGGCATCCTCCTTACGGCACTGTATCAACACAAACAAGCGTTAAGCTAGATGAGCTACATACGTCACCATCTTCCACCAGCAATAGCAAACACCACTTACATCCGTGACCGTATTGAGCTGCACGACCGCACTTCCCTGAAAGACCGCACGCAACGCTTGAACATTGTGTCGCATGAGTGTTGCCATCAACGCCGTTACTCCTCGACGACCTCTCTCATCTACTTGCTGGCCCTCTTTTAGCAAAAACTCCAAGACGTCGTAGTTGCCGTCCCAGGCAGCCGCATGGAGCGCAGAGGCTCCTATCGTTGGAAGGTGAAACTTTTCCCAGTCACAAAACGACGGAGCTTCGTCGCCCACATCAGCATACTTTGGATTCAACTTGGACGTTATTGCAACCTACACCAAGAACACGATCGATGTGCATCAGCGATACCCGCAGACAGGCAGCGATGAACCAGGCAAAACAATCGGACGAGGCAAGTGGACAAGAGTAGTACTTGCTCGAAGCACCACATCAAGATGGCTTTGGTCCAGTACGTACGCGTTCGAGTGCGAGCCACTTGGGGTGCGTCTTGCGAAGACTTTGCATGGTCGTGATATCACCTCTGCGACCGGCATCGAGCCACGCTTGCTCTACCTGGTTGCAGGTGATGGCATTCTCCATCCATTTCATCGTCCCCGCCATGACCGACTTCGTTCTGGCAGATCGGCAGTCGGTCGGCGTGATTTGGAATGATACAAGCAGTGCTATCGGAGACTTGGACGGTTAGTTGGATCTTATTCCGTCACGCCGGACTTGCAGTCCAGACGTCGCATCAGGCAAGTCTCATCCTTTCGGAAAAAGCGACTTGAGCGCTTTGGTGACGCAGGCAGGCCGGTGAGAAGACGAAGGCGAAGAGAACGCGCCGTGGCTGGCTAGCAGCAGCTCGGATCCTGACTTTGGCTTTCAAAGCTTTGCAAAGGCTGAGAAAAATGGCAGGAAGCACAGATAAGAGGACATCCTCAGATGTTCATGTGTGACAAGAAGATATAGATGTGAACCTGGAGCTGAGCTGTTTGCAAAGGTGGCGTTTACGTCTCATTGCTCGCCTCGTTTCTGAAAGGCTCAGCAGTGATTGACATTGTTTCTGTACTGCAGCAATCCGTCATCTTCAGACCTATCTTCGTGATGTGGTGGCAGAGATACCGGACGCAAGACGTTAACGGTGACTATCATACACTTACGAGCTGCATTTGATAAATTAGCTCCATATCGTCTAAGTTTGGTGCAAGAATGCAACGAGAGAACAGCGTTTGTGCCGGCAAATACATAGTAGTTGAACGTCTGGGCGCTCTCATCTTAGTGTCTAGACGTCCCATAATGTAGTACTGCAGTCTACATTTGCTTCAATACTATCAAGTTGAGTGACTCGTTTTGACACCTACTGCTGGTGAGGGTGGACCTCAGTATTTGCTGGAAAGCAGAAGGCGCAGACGCAATAGCAAGTTCGTAGAAAAGTCCACCATGCGCTATGTGGGTAACCAACCTAATGTCTAGCAATGAATCTTTGTCCAAAAGGTTCAATGAGGCCATGCTCAGTGCAGTTTTAATCTCGTTTTGCTTTGTTTATGAGATGAATCTCATGTGTCGTTCACGAAACCAAACCATGAAACAACATTGAGGCAAGAATTGGAGAATGAGCGAGTGACTTGTTGCAAACTGAGTCAACAACTTTATAAAATCATTGACACGACTTGGCAGATTCTTGCAATGAAAACGATAGTTTTACATGGAGAAAAGCTATGCCTTGTCGACACATGACAAAAGTTTCACGGATGGTCACAATACCTATGATGGTGGAGTTCACTGAGGATAAAAACATCGATGTATATCTTCATTACGGCTTTTGCTGGGTCTCCTTACGATCCTTTCATATCTTGTTACAAATTCTAAATTTCTAAAATAGAATATATATATTTATCGCCAATCATATTCAAGTAATAAAAATCCCACGGTATATCTTACGCCAATCAAACAATAATGGCTGCCAAGTTTTCCATGGCCAATACCTCTGGACTGTTTGATTCAGCAGCTCATGTGGAAGCTTCAGATCGAATGCAAAATGCAATAGAAGAGCTAAAAGTAAAAAAGGAGCGTCAAGAAAAAACGCGCACAAAGCAATTGGAACAAGAGGAAAAGGAGACAAAACAATGGACTCTTCGAGTCGAAGAGGCATTGGAGGCCAAAGCTGCAGATCAGAAGGAAAATCGTACTTATGTGGGGAAATATAAAGAAGAAGAAGAAGAAGAAGAAGAAGAAGAGTTGGACTCTGATGACGAGACAATGGTGGATGGTCTGGACAAAGATCCAGAGCTCGAACGGTCTCTCTCTCTCTCTCCCTCTCTCTCTTATTAAGAATATTGTTTCTTAATGAAAGGTTTTTTTGTGATATACTGTATATTTTGTAGGATACGTGCCATGAGGTTAAAGGAGTTAAAGTTTGAGTATGAAGAAACGCAAAAATTAATGGCTAAAGGTCATGGAGAGTACCGAGAAATTGTGCAAGATGAGTTTCTAAAAGAGGTTACAAGCAGTCCATTAGTAGCTGTGCATTTCTATCATCGTGACTTTGAACGTTGCAAGATCATGGACATGCATCTTGCAAAAATGGCTCCACGTCACATGGAGTGCAAATTTCTCAAGCTCAATGCTGAGAAAGCTCCTTTTTTCGTTGAAAAGCTCGCGATCCGAGTCTTGCCATCCATTGTGTGCTTTAAAGACGGTGTGGCTTTTCTCGAGCGGGTTATTGGGTTTGAAGGCCTTTTGCAAGACGAGGAAGAAGTTGAAGTGATGAATTCTGGTAGTCGCTCAAACCATCACGCCTCGTCAATGAACGACTTTCCTACGACTGCTGTAAGTATTTTCTTTCTTGTTGTGTATTATATATTCAAGTACTAATGTTAACATTATTTTATCTTATGGTTGTAGCTTGCCCGTAAACTAGTGGAGATTGGTGCAATTCATGAACATGACCTAGCCGACAAATAGAGATCGTCCGTCACTATTTTAAAGCAAGTTGCGAATTCATTTAACTCCATTTACTCTAATTAAAAAAAACGGTTACATATACGTCACTATTGTCATGTTAAAACGACATTTAGTACACTTTCCTCCCATCTGATTTGTCAATCAACGCAAATATTCGTCTTATGCAATCAAAAAAAAAAACATTAGAATCTCCACCCTAATTCCTCTCATATCAAGTAACCGACCCTTTAATCCGTTACATTTCATTAATAACAAAAAAAAAACCTTTTCATGAATATATTTCAATCATTTTTTCAAACGCCATGAATCCCACAAATCTTAACCATCGCCACAGTCCCTCCTTATCCGAACAAATTCCAAATGTTCAGTATCAAACCTCTAAATCTCCTCCACTCGCCATGGCGGTCCTTTATTCTCCTCCTCCTCCTCCTTCTTCTTCTTCTTCTTCTTCTTCTTCTTCTCAAAGTCCTTTTGAAAAACTTAATACATTAAAACTTCTTTTAGATTGTGGTCATTTAACGACCGATGAATATCAAGAACGAAAAACTCAAATTATCAATGAAATGACAGGCACATCAACTGAAAAAAGTAAAAAAAAAACATTAAAAAATCTACCACATGCAAGACGATCTGTACTTGGAACTCCAACGTCTTCGTCTCCTCCTTTATTACAACCTTTACTTAAAACGGTTGTACCCCATGGTCCTCCGGATTTTTCAAGAATTCGAAAAGAACGAGCAGATAAATTAAGTTTTAATGTCGATACCTTGGAATGGCATTCCACGCCAGTTACGATTAAATTGGATCTTGTACCATTTGCCACGGGACAGCTACGAAATGCTTATTATTTACAGGTACGACCATGTTGTAACATTGTTTTTTTTTCTTTTTCTTCTAAGTTTTTTTTTAATTTTCGAGAATTTCTCATGGGTGTTTTATTTTTTTTCTTCCTGTAAATGATATAGGAACTTGATGCCGAGGAGAATGTATCGAGTTTATTAGTGGCAAAATTAAGTCTTCGTCCGGCAGAACCAAGCACATATTTGAGTGATGTGGAAATGCAAGCTGTATGTGCCCATTATGCAGCACTTTACAATGAACATGAACCACCATTAAAAGTGTGTTATGCACGATCATGGCTTTTGAAATTACGAGATCGAGAACGAGGAGCTTTAGTTTGTTCGGTGGAGGAATTTTTACCTGGAGCATATGTGAAATATAGCAACAATAGTGGCTATGTCGGTCGAGAAACCAGTACGACCGAAGAACGGGAACGCAACACGCCACAGGCATTTTCACACTTTTCGTTCGTGGCTTCAGATTTTCGGTTGATGATTGTTGACATCCAAGGAGTCGCGGATAGCTACACAGATCCGCAAATTCATTCAGCAGATGGTCGTGGATTTGGTGTTGGAAACCTTGGGACTTTTGGCATGGAGAAATTTCTTGAAAGTCATCGATGTAACGAAGTCTGTCGATGGCTGGGACTTCGTAGTATTAATGAACAATACAAGCCGGGTGGAACTGCTGCTCCAGGTTATGAGATGCCTTTTGGAGGAGCTATTAAAAAATCCACAAATCGAATAACAGAAGAACGCAATACGTTCTCTACATCAGTCACAGTCAGTGAAGCTTTTGGAGATACGGCTACTGGAGAGTGGACGGAGCGTGAAGATTCGAGGGTAGAGAGCGGAGATGAAGAGGATGAGGACGAGGAAGAGGATGACGACGACGATGACGAGGACACTGTCGAGCATTCGGATTCAGCCTCTTATGCTATAGACTTGTCGCCTGCGATATCGGGGCTGCAGCCGCGGCATTCGAAATCGAAGCGGCCAAAACAGAGATTTTTTTCGTCTCCTGCTGCCTTACGTGGTCGGGGTAGTGGGAGATCAGGTAGCAGGTTAACTGAAGTTGAACGTGGTCGCCGATTCCGCCATCCACAGCTTAGCAAACATTCCAGTTTCGTTACAGGGAGTCCTGGTGCTGGAGGAGATAGCCTCTGGGCTTGCGTTTTTCGGATATTACTGTGTGGGTGTACGTGAATCGTACCCATAATTATGATTCGGCACCGATCGTGCAAAGAGATGTTCTTCTTGCTAACAAGCACATATAGAGGTGATTGCTGACCGGGGAGAAGCAGCTTTATGGCAATGGTATTCTCTTGCGAGATATCATCGATTGTTGATCAAAACAATATAGTCCACTGGTTAAAACATGAGAACAAGGTTGGTGTCTTCTGAGCGCCCGTTTTCATTGTCAGACGAGCTTCAACGTGATGCCATGCTACATATATCTCAAGCGAGAGGTTGATATATACCCAAAATTTATTCAATGGCAAGCTGTTCCAACTCTCGTCATTCCACTATTTCGATTGTGTTTCGGTTTACACGGAGATGGTTTTCAATACTACATTTGCAAGTGTTCGCCACGGGAGATTTATCATACTTGCGCGTTGGAAAGAGTATGCTTGCCAAGTCGTCCTTGGCGATGCTTTCGCTGGTTTTTCAGTCGGGAAAACTTCAGTTTTTCGAATCGGATATGATGCCTTGTGCATCCAGACCGTTCTTCACTCCTCAATAAGGCTACCTGAATTCTCGCTGAAGCAAACGCCCACGACCGTCAAGAGATCACTCCATAGTATTCACAATTGGCAAGCTTTATTGACATACAACAACAACATTGTAGGTTAATATTACGTACGCACTGCTGATGCTACATCCACCCTGGAGAGTTTCTATCGTCTCCAGATCTTGAAAAGGCGAGACCGAGCATAGGTGGGAATCACATTGAGCTTTTCGCTTGGGTTGCGGCTTTCGACTGGATCGCCGGTTTCCATTTGGTCCTCACCTACCGTGGTTACGGTCAGACGGATCCAATTCAAATTCTGGTTCACGCTCACGCTCTCGATCGGTAAATCGGAGACTGACGCCTGTGTAATGGACATCTCGTGTTCCGCTTCCCATTAGAATCTCACTGGTTTGATGATCGCTCTCTCGTTCATCAATACACTCTCGACAACGTGCACAAACTGACAGCGGTGCAACGTAACGATTGTAAATAGTGACTCGTTCGTGTGAACAGCACACGGGCTCGTCACATACTCGATACGCACACAAATCACATCGTCGCCAAGTTTTCGACAGTGTTGGAAAGAAAGACCGAGTACAGGCAATACAGTGCCAATTACGGTGCGTTCCACCTGAACACCTTTCATCTTCCGAGTCGACAACTCCCATTGCTCGAAATGAATTCAAGAGTGCTTGCCATACTCGACCAGGAACTGTCCGTTGGTGTCGAAGATTTCGTCGACGAAGTACCTTTTCCAATCTACAAACACCTCTAGCAAGAAACAAGAGTCGATCTTGAGCTACTCGAGAGTCACAACCACCAGGTACATTGCCTAGAAATGCAGCTTGGAACGTAATGCGAAGTGTCTCGGGGTTCCGAGGACTCGGTTCTGCTATCAACCAGCCTGATATCGGATGTAGCGATATGACGCGGTCAGATGGTGCCTTCCCCGCCAGCACATCAGCAGCATCGAGTGTACAGAAGGACATTTGAAACCCTTCTTGTGTAGGTGTTAAGAGTTCAATGTAACAGCATTGTTCATTCTTAACCCGATGACTTGAATCCGATGACTCAGATGCCGTCATCGAAGTGGACGCGACACTAGTCGATGGTCGTGGATAAAAGGCCAATCTTTGGTGTGCAAAGCTCACTGTCCGAACCATCAGTTGTTGGCCCATAGCTGACCTATTAGTACCAGGTGATAGTACTAGTGACCCACGTTCCGTGTTGGGAATAGCATGTAAGAGTGAGGTGTAGATAAAGTGGGAACCGTACAAAGCACGTAGCAGCGCATTGCTCTCACTTTCACTTGAATCTCGCACTAATGCCAGCAGTTTCGAGATTCGAGTTCGAATCTCACCTTCACCAAGCACTTGGCATTGCCGCGACTGGGCATGTCGTACCCGAAAATGTACTTTCATGCCATTTGTGACACCAATTCGAACGCGTTTCCATCCGCGTTTGGACGAAAGTTTGCCAAGGTCGACACGTCTCTCAGGAATTGCTACACGCTGGACGCGCTGGATCAACTCACGGTCACTAAGTCGCACTTTTCGTGTCGATCTGTTCGAAGGTGATACCGACGACGTATTCAATCGAGTGCTGGATGCCGGACCCTCTTCCAAGATCTGATGCATGAGCCAGTCCCTTTGCCAGCAAATCGGAGAGTGGCGACAGGATCAACGGGCCAGACTTGGACAATAGATATTGGGTTGAGTCCCACGGAAAAGAACGGAGAAGAGACCGAGACAATGGAGACGTACGTATGACAAGTCAAACGTTCTATCGAATGTGTCTATGGTTAGTCGATGGAATCAATGACGAATTCGAACATACGGTCCTTACAACTACTGGATGTACTTTTCTACCAGGACGACAATACAAACAGCGTGACCTTTGGAAGACTATGATACTATACGACAAAGCACTTGCATCGACGATGCGTTGATGACAGATGTCAACTGGTAAGCAATCAAGACATTTTGCTTTTGGGGAGCTCAGTACGCATCATGACAGCTTCAAGTTGAAGTGCATGTCCACCATGACGTTGAAATGGTTGTAGTAAACCTACAATGTACTATTACGATAGTGTCCTGTCCTCTTGCTTGTTTCTTCCACTTGGAAACAGCTTTGGGCAAGACTTAGATTTTCACAGAGCCAGGAGGATACACGGCTCGAAGTTGACTGTCAAAATCTTCCCGAGCGACACTCTCCCGGCATCGGGCGCACACCAGTAGCGGTGCTACATGTCGATTGTAGATGGTCACATGTTGTGGCGAGCAGCATGCACTGCATACGTTATAGGAGCATAACTCGCAACGTCTACAGCTCCGTGTCATGAAGATGTGACATAAAGTTCGCGTACATACGATGCAGCGCGAGTTTCGGGGTCCACTCGCAGCAACGTGATTTGCGTTGCTCTTGAGTCGACGAGGCTGCTGAGCTCTGCTGTCTACCAGTTTTCCGAGCTTACACACGCCTTGGACGATCTTCCAAAGGCGAGCATTCATCACCTTCGGTGAACACAATCCGTCGCTCTCTGAACGGTGAAACCGAGCTCGAAAGACCACGTGTACTCCTGAGTCTACCGGTTCAGCAGAGAACCAAGTGCTGAACGGATGCAGGTGATGCAGCTTCCGACGCAGTGGGACCTGGATTTTACCTGTGACCATTTCTCGACCAGTCAACGAAAAGGTCGTAATGCTGAAGCCACCGCTTGAAGTGGGTGAGAAGAGTTCAGCATAGCACATTTGCTGGTTCTTCTTGTCAAACATGGAGGTGGACACAAAGGCAGACGTCTTAATCAGGAGCTTGTTGCTACGATCGTCTCCTTGTCGACCTAGCGCCGTTCTCTCGTGAGTGGCGTCAGTATCTCGACTGTGCGACTTGCGACGGAAGATAGCTTTATGCACGAGTGACCCATAGATGAAGTCTGAGCCGTACAGTGAATGCATGACCGAATTATAGTCGCTCTCGTTTGATGAGCTAAGTGGCAATGCCAACTGATCGATCGAGCACGCTACATTCCCTACCGCCAAGACCTCGCTGTCAAGTAGTGATGATAAAGTTTGCGAACTGTTGGTTTCGCTGTTCATTGGAGATTCTCGTGTATAAAGCTCAAAGCCCTTCTTTTGTCGTCGCGGTCGCCAGCCTTGATTTACTAAGCTCACGGATGAATGGTTGTCGCTACTACGAGATAAATGTTGCAACCGCTGTATCCGTCGAGCACGGCAAAATAGTTCTCGGTCATTGATCCGTACTGCTCGCAACGGAGAAGATCGGACCAATGTTGGATTCACGGACGGGGGTGTTAATGCAATGTAATTAGGGCGTTGTCGAAGACTATTTCGGTGTTTACAACGAACGACCGGCGTTCGTTCAACTAAATGTAGTGCTTGAAGCGGAGCTCGGACGGTAGTTTTCATCACGGGTCGTAAGAACTTTTTCCTCTTTTTGTTGAAAAGGGTAAATTGAGGAATGCAACAACTTCCTCACGGTCAGCATGACATGATTCAAATAGACGTAAGACTTGAGTCAAAAGGACTACTCAGATGAGAGATGAAACACTGGCCACAATCATCTTGCCCACCCTCTACTTGGAGACGAGCCCGAGAGAAAAAGACATATTCAACAAACAAAGTAGGACTAAAGGAACAAGAAGAAGAAAGTTAATTCTTTTCGTGATCCATCTTCTCAGTCTAGTAGAGTTTTCTCATAAAATCGTCTACAAAGGTACAGCCATGTCGGTTTTTCAGTTGCAAGTGCAACATGAAAAGCGTGGATCTGTTCATATTGTCGAACCATGGTAGGATTTTCGAATGACACGTCCATCACTTATAAGCTTGACACTGAATGATGAGTATCTAAGTTTGACCTTAATTTACTACTAAATGGTATTTCAAAGGAGTGAGTTGCTGCGTAATTCGGACTTTTTAAATCCTTATTGGTAACATACTAGGCAGTATACGGTGTTTGATGTATTGACACGTCTGAAATAGCCAGCGTATTTGCAGAAGAGCACATTCGATCTAGTGTCAGATGGAGAAAAATAATGTATTCTTGCCCATAATGTCAGCACTCATATTCATACGTGGTACTTTCATGTATCAAGTGTGTTAGAGACTTGTCGATAAATCTTCTTTTCGCTTCTCAGCATTGCGGATTGAAACCAACACTCTATACAGTATCAAGCTTAACCGTTATTACTTGCCACTGTGGTACAGTGAAGATCGCTTTGTTGATTGTACATCCTCTTATATTTGATACCACGAAGAAATGAGAATGTTTGTATATTTTTTTCTCGAGGGATTCTCGTTGTAACCTCTCACATATAATTAAAGCGTTCGGTGGCTCAGAAACCAAAGATTTAAACCCAAAAAAGGCATGGACGTTGCACTATTTTAGGCTCGAGCTGTGAAAAGGTCACGCTGCTTGTATTGTCGTCCTGGTAGAAAAGTACATCCAGTAGGTATAAGGACCGTATGTTCGAATTCGTCATTGATTCCATCGACTAACCATAGACACATTCGATAGAACGTTTGACTTGCCATACGTACGTCTCCATTGTCTCGGTCTCTTCTCCGTTCTTTTCCGTGGGACTCAACCCAATATCTATTGTCCAAGTCTGGCCCGTTGATCCTGTCGCCACTCTCCGAATTGCTGGCAAAGGGACTGGCTCATGCATCAGATCTTGGAAGAGGGTCCGGCATCCAGCACACAATTGAATACGTCGTCGGTATCACCTTTGCGCGGGTCGACACGAAAAGTACGACTAAGTGACTATGAGTTGATCCAACGCGTCCAGCGTGTAGCAATTCCTGATGGACGTGTCGGCCTTGGCACACTTTCATCTAAATAAGCACACCACTTGCAATGATACAACATCGAGCATGCCTTAGTCGTTATTGAAATTTTAGTACAGTGCAGCCATGAGCATGGATAATGAAGAAGTGTCAAAACTATTTCTTGAAAGAACTCTTGCTACCAATTGAAAGCATGACTATCAGTAATATAAATCTAGAATTTCATTACTCGCAACGAGAAGATACGAAAAACATCAAATGAAATTTCTGGGACATCGTACCAGTGCACTATGTGGCAAATAATCTCCTTTTGTGAAGAGTAGCGTATGTTCTATGCCTCGTTACGGCACACAAGCACCTTAGTTTTATCGGCTCCGTTCATCGGTGACCGCTTATTAGTATCAACAATATGGAAGTGTCCAAAAGAAGTCTTTGCATACTTTATGAGCCGTAATGTTAGTACTGCGATTATGGATGAAATGGCATCGAGCTACCCCTCTACTGGACGCTTATCTGTCTTCCTAAGTTACTTACCCCCAATGAATTTTAAAAATGTAAAAATGTTAGATAGGGAACAGATTAACTGAATTGTTGGTACGAATAGTAATGTAAGAAGAAACGTCGAAGATATCATAAAGAACTGACTCGTTTGTACAGCGTAATCACTAAGAACAACTCCGACGTTTTTCAGTCTTGTCAGGTGCTGCTTCTTTCTTGCCTATATAACTTGTAAGTCCAATCAAATGCAAAGCACGTCATCGTTCTGGGTGTACATACTATTTACGTCTTCGATCCACATGAAATTCTTTGGTTTACAATATAGAACAACTCGCCTCGTAGGATACAGATCCCCGGGTCGGCCACACGACACTGTCACCCACTCTAGAGATTTGAGGTCTCCATGAAGGTTGACACTGCGTCGTGAGAGTCTGCTATGGACGGGCCAAGAAACCGTTTATTAAGCCAGTCACTAGCATAGTCCATCACCTGCTGCTTTTCTGGTTCGTTCCAGAGACAATGAAAAAGTCCCATGAACAGTTTCAGCTCCTTGTCCTTGTTTGCAGCCCGACTGATAAAGTCTTTTACAGCCGTCACACTCGTAACTTTATCCTCTGTTCCCTGCAGAACAAGCAGAGGTACGTTGCAAAATGTGCTCTTGTTGTCTTCAATCTGCTTGTCGGTCTGCAGCTGCGACATCCCCAAGCTCACCTGCACTGCCATGAGCACCGTCAAATTGTCCGTGACATTCAACGGGTCGGCTATAAAATCCTTGAAAAATTCAGGGTCTCGAGTTAATCCATTCATGTTCACTCCAGCCACTAACCTCGCTGTAGGACACAACCACGCTAGCGGTTTGGATACCATCTCCATGACATAGAGAACTGGAGTATATTCAACTGCAATGGCTGGTGAGGTTACTACACAGCCGCTAAAATGATGGATATCTGATAGAATTGTATTCAGAGCGACTAAAGCTCCAAAAGAGATACCCATTATAACTAGAGACGGATCGGATGCACCTTCAGGCAACATTTTGCTGTATACTGCTATCTTGGCAGCGGTTACAAATTGATTGGTGTCGTCCACAAAAAAGTGAAATTTAGACCCATGGGCCCGCAGGTCGGGTTTCTCGCATTCACTCTGACCATGTCCTAGCATATCGTACGCAATCACTCCGTATCCGTTGACACACAAATGTTTATAAACGTGCGTAAACCGGAGTGAATGCTCTCCAATGCCATGCAGAAAGAGCACTACACCACGAAGAGACACTGAAGTGGGAGGGAAAGCGGCACAATAGAAGAGCTTCTGGTTACGATCGTTAATGAAATAGCCATCCATGTAGCGCTGATCTTGTAGACAAAAAGCTTGAGCGGGTAACGAAGACGTCATGTTGGACAGTCTGTCAATATTGAAATAATGGTAGAAGTTATGCTGATCAAAAGTAGATGTAGCCATTTGTACATCACGAGCCAATTGGTTGAAAAGACGCGCAAGCGATACAGGTGGTTAGCGACGTGTTTGATTGGTTGTTTTTTATTGAGGTTTTTTTATATCAAAATTTGGCAAATTCTCTCAGTCTTTTTCAGTATTGTAGAGTATGGTCCTAATAGAGAAAACATAGTGTACAAAAAATAGGAGCGTCATCAGGCTCTCTGCCGTATGATAGCACTTTAAGAAATGCATGCAGCTGCTGGTACATACGAAAATGATAATATAGTGCGATAGAATGACCATTTAGGGCGTATATGGGCATTATCCAGACCTCTTAGCATTACAAATGACTATAGTTGAAGCAAGCAGTAGGAACCACTGAGAGGTTACAGTAGCTGTTGGAGGTACTACATCTGTACGTGAAAAAAGACATGGCACTTTTTGCGTCTCTTTACGGCACCTTGTCAACAGCAAAAACTCCTTACATGATGCTTGCTAAGACTATCATTTCTGCTGATGTTTGCGTGTCTTTATCTGCAATTGATATCACTGTGTACTTCTGTCCTACTTGCTTTCGAAACAACTTCACTTCATCGAATAATACTAGAAGTTTTCTTTCTACAATGGTTTTCAAGACACGCGCCATGTTGGTCGTGAGCCTTTGAGGATTTTGATAACAATGCCATGAATTATCAGTGCAAGAATCTATCGGACTCATGCATGTGCAATGGGCCTTAATGCGACAATGCTTTCATGTACCTCGGTACTACGCCAAGTAGCAAGATCAGGTCAACATCTTCCGCGGGAATTGCATAATGTGCGACAGAGATAGTGAATACAACAAGATTGCTTGCATATGTGTTATTAGTTTACTTGTGCAGCCTTATCTGGACTTAACACTCATATGATACTCATTGTCACTTATAGTATTAAGTCAAGAATTATGCGACTTATTACGGCGGGCAGTCGATGAAGATAATCGAAGGGTGACCGTCCAGTGTAATAGACTTCGTCGGAAGAGTCCGTGGGCTGCGTCCATGCACCAATCGGTTCGAACTTAGGCCGTGGTGCCATGAGTTTGCATATCTCGGAGAAACCGACTTGCTCAGTGGCAATGGAGATCCAGCTGGTGACTTTGTATCGCTCTGTTTGTGGTGAGTGGAGAATCCGTGGGTAGTAAACCGACGATGGGTCTTGGTTTGGTACGAAATACGTCGCTGCTCTTCTTCCGCTGCTATCGCACTAGACATGTCAAGTTCATGCTGCACGGACCGGCCCAAGCCAATCATGGCACGCAGACCGGGACCCTCCGAATGGGGTCGATAGAATCGTTGTGACTTGCTCCGCTTGAATTTCTGCTTGATCTTCGAGGTCTTTGTGGCCGAGTAGATGGCTTCATCTTCAGTGCTGCTAGTACTGCTTTGTCGGTGACTCCGAAACCATTTGAGAGGCATAATCGTATGCTGTCGATGCGTATGATGATGCAACGAGACTTGTGACCTACTCGAACGATTTGAGAATGAAGCGTTTTGGTATGTCGGATTGAAGGTGCCTGACAGGGTTTCTACTCGTCACCATCCAACGCCATTCCGCCGACACATCGTAATCCTTATTCTTCTTGAACAAGTTCAGATCTCGCCGTCTCCTGGCCACAGAAGTTGTCACAGGCTTTCGCTTGCGTGGGACTGCCCGTCGCACCTCTGTATCGGTCACTTCCGATGCGTTTCGAAGGGACGATCTTTTCATCGAAACGATATTGAACTCTCGACAATGAGAAAAAGACCAAAACCAGCTCATCCCTTATTATCTCAAGACTAGCGTGAATACAGGTATGTTCTCTTTTGCTAAAGTTTCGCCCGCGGTCGAAGGAGAACCATGATTAGAATGAGCTGGTGCAAATGGAAAGCCTCGTGAGGTCTTTTTGCACCAAATATTGTTTTTTAGGCGGCTGCCACTGCATTGTAAACTTTTTCCTTTTACATCATGCTCACTGAACGTAACACGCACTTTAGACTTCAGTCTCGCAGTGCCGCTTTCTAGAGCTAAACATGGGTCGAGCTGGATATTGTCCCGCCGCAAAAGGCCGAATTTTTGGTCGGTAATACATGGAACTTATCCATGATCGCAATTGCTCCGCTGCACTTACCACAAACTTTATTCTTCGTCATATGACTCCACCGAAACGTGGCTCGGCTGCTACCTCGACTTTATGCTTCGAAAATGTGAGCTGGATGAAAGACGAGACCACAGTAGAGCTCGAAGCCTAGAAGCGGTTTTTGTCTCTACCACGAGCAGCCTAATGTTACGCAGCCACTACTTTCTATATAGTAAAAATGGTCGGAAAACTCAGATGATGGTGAGTCAGTCATTCAAGCAGCTGCCGTTCTCGGAGCAACCGCAACACGCACATTACATGTATTTCGTTTCAGATACTTGGCCACTTTAACATCGGCCTGTTTCAGATTACTTGTCCTCGGTATTGTACTTGGATTAACTATAGGTGGATGATGTGACATCCGTAGAGCCGAGACAGTGTAGACAGAGCAGAAAATTCTCAAGCTATGCGAGCTTGCAGGTGTTTTGCCTTCTTTTTCGAACGCAGGGCTCCTTTGCATATTGCAGTAAGAGGGAGATAATAATGTTTAAAGGTCTTGCTTGTCAACTCCTAGTACGCCTTAGTCGTGGTGATCGCATGGAAAAATGCTCCAAGAATTTTACGCAGTTCATGTAAGGCCAAAACCTTTATAGTGCATTAAGGCCAAGCAACCGATTGCGATGCAAAACTTTCGGTCCTTCGGGTCAGTGTCGGTGTAGACATTATCTTGTAGTATCGTGGCGTGCGCATGTCTTCAATCTCTCGGCTATTTTGGCTGAATCGCAGGCAGCAGCTTGTCGATGAGAATATTCCATAGATGTCAGCTACCTCCTCCGTGGCCTCGCAAGCAGGTTATAATCGCGTACCCGTAAATGTATGTGCGATGTTCTAATTTCTTCATTACAATTGTTCCAGGCACTGTACTGCTCGGGACTTTACTCGATATTGTGCGTTGCAGGTTCATCATACCCCTACATCCACTGCAGCATACCCGACAGTACCTCGTGATTGCTAAAACATCGGAGTGCAGGAGATATCGTCCTTGTACATACTTCGAAGTATAGGGACAGATATTGCTCCCAAATGAATTATAGTTTATCGATTGCTTTCTTATGGCTATCATGCCATCAGGAGTGTTTAGTGTATTGAAACCACATCTATATGATACAATAAGATATATGTTCTGCATCACTTCATGTCTTCGCGCAACTCGAAGCGACTGTGATGAAACTTAAAAGAGAGCTGTCGTTGAGATAGTGTATGTAGCTTTATGATGGAATCCGTAATGACGTCTAGTAACCACGAGAGTATATTTGACGGCTGGATAGCTAGCACTCAGCAATACATCGCTTATCTCACAACCACGTAAGACAGTCATGAACCACTAGCATGCAAGCAAACGATTTTCCACGAAAAGTGCGCCAGCAGGCGATATAACCCCTTCATATAAGTAGAGACTAAAATTTTGGAGCTAGGGGGTTGCGAATCTGCAGCTATTACATGTACAACGCTGATGAACCCGAAGCCAACCATTTTACATAGGCCATGTCCAGGCTGGACAAGCAAAAGCCCGGGCATAAGACGATAGTTTGCTGTCATTGCGGGTGATAATTATGAAAACCGTTCAACTTGTGCCATCATCTGCTGCATCATATTGTCGTGAAACGCAAACGTTAAGGTTAGGAATAGTCTCTCTGTTTTGCTTTGGCTTTCGTAAACTAATTGTCATAGCGCCGTCACGATACAGCTATCGTAGCCGCTTACGAATCCCTGTAGTCGTTGTGTGGTAAATTCTTCAAGAATCTATGTTAAAGTATTGAGAAACGCGACTACCGGCGTAATGTGCTGGACCATACTATTCGCACGGCACAGGATCAAGTCAACTATCATTTGATTAGAAATGACTGTTGTGGCATCAACGGAGACGATGTATAATGTGCATCGAAGTACTGCATTTTTACATACAATCGTCCTTTTGCCACAAAAGCTTGCAAACACAATCGGAGGAGCTTAATAAATGACAATCTGTGGGCATCGGCCTCTTCAGGAGCTGAGGGCACAAAAAGGGTATCGAACATACTTGGTGTATGCCAAGAGGTGTATGATTATGTTAAGATCACACATGTATTTGAATGGAAAACTCAGTGTACGTGTTAGCTTGTTCACCAAAACGCGAATGTCCGATTCGACAAAGTTAGATTCAATCTTATAAACGCACCTCAAAGTCAAGCCATCATTGCGGTGCGTGGAAGCCGTGAGGTAACATTTGACGATTGATGGATCTAGATGATTGCTCTAGTTGATACTTCGGACAACCATGCTACAAATATATAATGGCAACCGTTTCACAGGCGAGATACTTGATTTACGACTATAGTATTCTACTTGTACAGAATGTGAAAAGAGACTCTAGATCTTACTACTATAGTGTCAACGACAACCATGCAAACGTCACAGCGCGAATTGCACCTACAGGTGGTGAAGCTCAAATTGATAGTCAGCTTGTAAAGCGACAAAGTACCGCCAGTTCCGCTTGGTCGCTGTCCATCGCTTTACGTGGACTGACGTCAGCCATCATTGCCCGTCATTGTCGACTAGACTTCGCCACTTTGTCACATCCGAGTCACCTGTTCTTTCGATCGGGTTAATTACCGCAATTGAAAGTGCGTTGAGCAGTCGTTAACGTTTGTGCTACTCAAATTGTCAAACGTAACGACGAAGTGCTGGCTCTTGCTCGATTGAATGCAAGCGTCATAGAATGGATCGGATCGTGGGGATACGATGAACCAGTTATTGACCGTATGAAGGACTTTATTAAACGAGACTATCTATCGCCTTCGTTCAAAAACGACCAGACGCTTACCAAGAAGATCAGACGTACCAGCACTTTGCCGTAAGACGACTACTTCATTTGACTGCGTAAGAACGAGCCACATAATACAGTTATATGACATCTTACGCTGCATATTCAACAGTGATAGCTCAAAGGGATTACACTATTTCAGTTTTAGTTTACTAGCTAAATGGTCGACACAAACGCAGTTCATAATGTATAGCTCAATTATGAAATGATTCGAGACTTTTTGTGTCTCTTTGCTCAAAGTGTCTCTCATCTCTCCCCATTTTGTTTGTTGCAACTGTTTTACTGCATGCTACACCCTTAACTTAATTCAATATGTATGTTTATCTAAGAATGCAAATTTTTCTGTCGGCCACGATGAAGCTCCATACTGGTTAAAAAGTCACTATCATTTAAGTGCACTATTATTATATATCTATCTAGATAGACCCAAAAAGCTGCTACTAAAAAGCACCCAAAAGTAGCATCAAATAGTATCAGACTCTTCATTTCCTTACACTTACTTCATCCGTCCCCAACCAGTCAAAAAGTTGCAAGCTGTCTACTTCTGATTGGTTAAAACAATTTCTATCATTTTCTGGGGGTGTCGCTTCCAAGCCAAACATTTCCAAGAAGTTCACGAAAGCCGTCGTTCTACTTTTGTTCCTCTCTCGATCCACAGTCACTCGTACACCATTTGCACAAGTCGTGTGTGTGTGTCTTTCTCTCCTCTTGCACCTCATACTGAAACGAGCGTCTATCTCCTTCTACAGTTGACAAAAATCTATTTTTTCTAATGACCGAAGCGCGGCCCAAGACCCGCGTTACAATGGACGCCCCGACACAATCAGGGGCTCTTGGAGCTTCGTCAAAGCTTCGACCGACTGCAAAAGAGTTTGTATTGAACAAATCAGCACCGGTCTGGACGCCATCGGTCGCTCCAGTCACGAGTCAACTCAAATTATCCGCGAAACCCTTTGTACCTTCATGTAAGAATACTGTATTCCAATTGAGAGAGAGAGCGAGAAAAACAATTATTGCAATACGAATGGAATTATATAATTATTAATTGTATTTTTGTATTGTATTATGATAGTCAATGCACCCACTTTTGTACCAGGTTCTATGAAGATGCCACGAATGGAAAACAATAGTCCCATTGCGACATCAATTATTCCGGAAGTAATTTCTACTACACCAATAAATAGTACTCCATATTCAACTTGTAATACAACAGCTGTTATGGAAACAGAAGAGATGAAAACAAGGACGTTGGAGCCAATTGCAACACCAGCAACTTCTGCTGCTTCTTCCAGTTCATTCGAGTCGGAAATTGAAGAACAAATTGAGACAAAAGAGGACGAAGAAGTGGTGGAAATGGAAGTTTTACAGAAAAAAGTGTCGGAGATGGACGAGAAGAAATTAAAGCAAGACGGGGGGGGGAACGTGGAGATGAACGTGGAGACTACATCTCCAATGGAAGAGGTGGAGATAATGACAAAGGCTGATGTTGTTGCAGAACAAAATGTGATTAAGGAACGTATTATTTACACTATCAAACAATTGCTGGATATGGAGATGGAAGTGGAAAAGTGTGAGATGCCAGAGTCGGTAAAAGGTATGGCCATTGCAGCGGAAAAGCCGACAAAGGCTCTTTCTGCTTCGTTGGTGGAGGGAATGGATAAGGGAATGCGTCGAAACGATTCGTCTCGATCTCTGAGCCGTCATAACAGCAGTAGCAGCTTTAATGACGGACGTGGACGTCGAGAACGTGAACGAGGAAGCAGTCGTGGTGGCCGTGGAGGTCGCGGGGGTCGTGGTTATCATGACACAGCTCCACCTCTTGAAGATTGTGCCCCTCTTGATATTAACGAAGAGACACGCTGGAAGCCAACGCACGCAAAGTCGCGTCTAGATGACCCAGTTGAGACCACTGATGCATCTCTGAAGAAGGCAAAGTCTATTTTAAACAAGCTGTCGATCGAAAAGTTCGACAAACTGTCCGATCAGCTGATTGAGGTTGCTGTGCGCGGCCTAGATGTTTTGAATGGTGTAATTGAGATGGTCATAACTAAGGCACAGACGGAATGGCACTTCTCGACGATGTACGCTGAGTTGTGCGCTAAGATTGCACAGACTGACATGCCAGCGATCACCCTTGAGGACAATGAAGTGGTGACGGACACACATACGCTATTCCGCAAGCTGCTGCTACAGCGTTGTCAGGGGAAATTTGAGGAAAAGGTTCACGTTAAGGACCTCAAAGACTTGCGTGAGGACGAGCGCCGTGAGAAGGAGCTAATTATGAAGCGTGCTTCTCTGGGTCACATTCGCTTTGTCGGTGAGCTGTTCAAACAGCGTATGCTGAGCTCGCGTATCATGCACGAGTGCGTCGGCATACTGTTTGGTGACATTACGGCTCCCGATGAGGAGTCACTTGAGTGTTTGTGCAACCTGCTGAGTACGATTGGTCAGGCCTTGGAGGGCAATGCGTCCAAAAAGATCGAGCTGAATCACATTAACGGCTACTACGCTACCATAAAAAAACTGAGTGGTGAGTCGAAGCTTTTGTGCACTCGTGTGCGCTTCATGCTGCAGGACCTGTTGGAGCTGCGTTCAAACCGGTGGGTTGCTCGTCGCAAAGAGACAAAGGCAATGACAATTGCTGAGGTGCATGCAGAGGTTGCTCGTGAGGCAAAGGAGAAGGAACGTACAAATGGCAAGAATGGTGGCCACTCCCGTCTACAACGCAGCTACTCGATGAACTCTACAGGATCAATTAGCTCGAACGACCGGCGGCGTGGCAGCGGCACTGGCGCTGGTGCCTCGGCCGCCTGGAAAGCGCGAGCTGCGTCCTCTTCTATATCGTCTTCCAGCACAAACACTACTGTGGACGCGGATGGCTGGGAGACTGTAACGGGCGGTGCGCGTCCGAAGGGCGTCAAACACCGCAGCAATTCGGACCGGATCACTGCTCCCTCTTCTGGTGCACCCCGTCACCCGAGTGGTGCTCACCTTACTGGTAACACTTATGCTTTCTTGACTGGAAAGGAGAATGGACGTAGGGAGCGCGGTCGCAGCAACAGCTCTTCGTCCACATCATCGCGCTCTTCACGTGGACGTGAGGACGTTGGCCTCCCGCCTACGTCATCTTCGACCAAGTCGAACAATGGCCGACCTGCCAAGTCTGCGAAGGCACCCGAGGCTGAGGCTACTTCAGCCCTTACGGCTGAAGCTTTTGAAAAGAAGGTGAAGGCTATTCTTGATGAATATGTGGAGTTGGAGGACTTGGAAGAGGCATACGCGAGCTTCACCGAGCTCAACGCCTCAAACCATTACGCCTTGATCCCTTCCAAGGTTTTGAGCATTGGCCTGGACAAGGGCGACAAAGAGCGAGAGGCAATTGCAGGGTTTTTGGCTGGTCTGTACGATCGTAAGGTCGTGACTGGCGCTGCTTTGGAAAGCGCGCTGCAGGAGTTGCTGGAGGCTGCTGAGGACATAGAGATTGACATTCCGAAGACGCTTCCATACTTGAGTGTCATGGTGGCTCCTTCTGTGGTCGCGGGTAGCATTACGGTTCCACAGCTTGTGTCTATGTCGGAGCACCTGTGCTACAATGGCAAGGCCGCAAAGCTGATTGGCTCGACTCTTGCGGCTATGGTGTCTTGCGAGGATGAAACGAAGGTGCAGGCGCTGCTTGCCTCAGAGAGCGTCGACTTCATGGCGCTACTGGCTGACGTGAACCGCAACGAGGAAGCTGTACAAGCGTTTTACAAGGACTATTCGCTTGAGTTTCTCAATTAAACCTGTACGAGGCCCGCTCTAAAGCTGAGTTGAGTTTATCGTGGAATGGATGGATATAGGTAGGTTTGGCATATATATATCTGAGAGCAGGAAACAAAACAAACGTTCATATACACCATTGGAATCTCTCTTTCATGGAACAAACGTATATATATCTGTATGTGCGTACAAATGTACGTACAAGTAGGTGTACGTACAAGTCTCGTTCGCCATAGGACGATTAGAACACGGCAATAAGCACAAAGCAGGCATACACGAGCATGGTCGGGTACATGACGAGATACTTTTGCTCCGTCATGTACAAAGCCTTTTCAAAGAACCGCGAGGCCGTGTGTGTGCTCCACAAAGTGCATACACTAGCTAAGAAAAAGCCAGCAATACCCAAATCCTTTACTGAGACCACAATGTTGATCGCTGCTAGGCCAATGATCGGCAGCAAACAATAACCAAGCACGGAACACACTCGATAAATGTCAATCATCCGTTCAGGAGACAACAAATTCATGAGCAGGTACATGAAAAGACACGAGAGCACGCCAAAGCCATAAATGTATCCAAAGTGAACTTTTGCAGCCTAAAAGTTACAATACATGAGTACAAATGTATAAAATGTAAGTACAATTTTTTTCATCTTGCATAAATAATAATTAGTAGTCTCTTTTTCTATCAATGACGTACCAATAGCAAACACATGCCAAAAAGAAAGCAAAAAACAAGTGGTCCAGCCAGGTCGGCATCATCCAGAATGTGTTCATTAATCTGTTTGGTCGGGAGTAGCACTGATACCGTTTTGGCCCAAATGTGCTCAAAATTTATCCCCAATTCTACCCAAAAATAGAAATGGGTAAATTAGCCAAAGTAGAAAAACAAAAAATAGACACCTCTCTTTTAGAAATTTCAAAAAAAGAGTACCTTCCAATAGGGGCGGTTCATTAGCAAACTCGTTCGCCTCGTCGACGTCGTCATAGAAACCAGCGGCAGAGCCAACAGTTCCACTAAGTTCATTGGACGAGCCTGGCGCCAATGAATGGAAATCAGTAGTAGCTATTGGCTGCTGTGCTTGTGCATTCATGGGCGGAAAATCTTCCGCAGATGTTGTGAACCACGGGCTCATAGTGTTTGGATCCATGTTCATATTCATTTGGGCAAGTACGTGGTCTGATGATAAGTGAGGGAAAACTTCTAAATATGTGAATTTCATATAGAAACGTGATCGGGGAATTAGAAACATGGTGTGAAAAACATGAATGTATAAAAAACATCTTGTAAAACTATACTACAATTTATTCGAATAGACGGTTTAATATTAAATCCTTGGGGGTATATTGCTGAAATTTTGTGCTGACTTGTAATAAATTATTTGTAATGCAAACTAGTAGTAGCGTTAATATGAGTTATTGACTAAACCAAAATAGTATCGAATGGTGCAGTATTATTGATATTACTAAAGCTAGAAAAATAGTATTTTAGGCTTTCGATCACGTGAAGGTGACAATCGTCCTCCTTCTTTCATCCGGACGCACGAACAAAGAAGCTTTTCTTGTTTAATATGTAGTCATGTACCTATAACACCGTAGAGTAGTTGGTTATTGTCTCCGGTTCTGATTAAAACGTACTTCCTTGAGTTACGCTGGTCACTTCGGGTGTCATTGTCCTTACATTCTACTGCAATAGCACGCACTAGCTTAGCTTTTCCACAATAGCCACGCTCAAAAGAATCTCAAAAAGCCGTCAAAGGTTGTTGTGTTAGTCGAAGTAGATTATCGAACGTGATGAGTGCCCCAATTGTGTCGATGTGGTGGTGTCGTCGCACACGGGAATGACCCATTGTTGGTCCTGTAATAGTACGAGTGCACGAATAACTTGTGTGCTGCTAATTCATCCGAGTTCGTACACGAGTCTGTTCGTTCTTGAGGCTCGCTTCCAGTGGTGGGTTCCCACTTCAAGGAAGCGTTATCGTGATTGACAACGATTCGAAGATTTGGAGTTGTGGGCGAAGTGAGACTATTCTTGAGAACTGCAATACCGGCTCGATGAGTCTGTAAAGATCGGATGCTCGGTAGCAAAGGATAAACGTTTTGCTCCTGATGTGGATAGCGTATTCTTGGAAACGACGCAAAGTTGCCATCTGCACCCAAAAGAGCCGAGAACCCTGGTACAAGAGGCGAGTCTTCTCTCTGATTCGTATCCTTCTCGTCTTCATGTGCAAATTTGGCAAGTGGTGATGAAGGTGACGATACCTTTTCATATATAGGAGTGATACCTGATCCGGGTGAGCATTTGTTGTTTGTAAGATCTGTTGAATTCGTCCTGCGTCGCCATTCGGTCGTCAGAGGATATTGATTCGCAGATCGGTCTATCTGGTGATCCTGGTCATCGTCCAATGTCTGACTGGGTGTCGACAATCTACCTGTAGTCACCGCTTGCACTGATGCTTCAGCCTTGTGCTCGGTACACATTCCACCACGTACAGCACGCTTGTAACAGCGTCCCAACAGACAAACGGAGGAACCACCGTGTCGCTGACAATAGTCGTTGGCCATGGCGCGTCCATCACAGTTCGTATAAACACATCTACGGTAACCGCCATGGCCCACGCAGAGTCCGTCGTACTGGACAACCTTGTTGCACCCACCGATACGGCATCGCTTACCACCACCTGAATCAAGACAGCAATTTAAAAACGTTAGTACAATGTTTATACCTCTCAAGCAAGTGCTGATGGCTTACCATGAGCAATACAGGCACCACCACTTTGGGCACGCTTGGGGCAACCATGATAGCCACACTTCTTGCCACCGCCATGAACCCAGCAAAACCCTCCAGATTGAGCACTCTTGGCACAAGTTGGAGCTTGGCATCGCTTACCACCGCCGTGAGCGACACAAAGCCCTCGACTAACCACACTAGTGGTGCAGCCATCAATAGCACATTTATTTCCACCTCCGTGTGCAATGCAGCGTCCACCCCGCTTGGCAGTCTTCCGACAATTCGGGGCATTGCATCTCCGCGAGTTGGGCTTCGTTCCAGGATCAGTTGGCAATGCATTATGCTGATTTGAGCTGCACATGCTATCAAGACTACTTCTTGATTTTTTTTCAATTGTACTGGCGCACAGGAGGTGGTCAAGCGATGGCATGGTAAATGGACAAACAACAGTACGAGGGTCGTAGCAAATGTTTACAAAGTCGTGTATGCAATTGATGGAGGTGATTGCAAAAGTATAAGTGACTAACAGCTTATATGAAACAGCTCTCAATGAGACATGGTGTGTCCGAAAGTAAACTATCGACGCGTGATGGGAGAAGCTGAAACGCTGAGCCCGTTGATAAGTTTCAGAGGCCAACGTACTGCGAGGCCGCAAAGAAACGACATGTAGCGCATGGAGTTCGTCCAGTATAAATGGGAGGATCGCGTGGCCTACGTCTATTTCAATCCACTGCTTAACACGCGATGCCCATATCTGTTGACACACGAATGGTTGTCTTGCCATCACTACTTGGAGTAGAGTTGAGTACATGTTGATCACATCAGCTTTTTAGTGCAGCCTGTCAATTCTCTCAACCAATGTCTTCTACTGCAAAGTGTTACTAGTGCTACCCAGACTCTGGCCTAATCAACATCAAACAATGGTGCAAAATTGGCAGCAATTGTCTATTATGGGCGAGACATATCTTCGCTTCAGATTGCAGCGTTTTTTTCTATCAGGTGTTTAGAGGCGGCCATTACTTGAGTTCTACTGCATCCCATGTTACAGCGAAACTATAGCGAAAAATAGTACTTCAAGATATAGGTGGCTAAGGTTTTTAACGTCTTCTTCAAGAACATCTCAGCGAAATGCCGCGTATTTGACATGAAAAGAGATCCATGAGATTTGTTTGCTTGAAAGCCCAACAAGAACGACGAGATGGATGCGATTCCAGCATCTGTTACGATGAAGATGAGCGTGGGTTCTTGCACTTGCACAGATGCCAGCGAATATCTGCATCAGAATGAAACAATTTCAGCTTGCAAAATTCTTCCTACATTTCATGCTACGATTCCTGGCTGCAATCATCACTCAGTTTACCCTCGCTGCTTCTTCATTCAATCCAGCTTGTTCTGGCCACCAATCATTCGGAATTAGTGCGCCCTCGTACTCACTTATTGACGGCGAGACATGACAATTAGTGCCACCACCGCAACGGTAGCTGCGACAGCGGTGTAATTCACAACCTCGTCCGACACACCCAGCCATTGCGCCAGAGCACTTGGCGTCGTCGGCGACGCGAACTTCATCTTGCTGCTTTTAGACTTCGCGATACTGTTCTCAATGTCTCGCTGGATCATCTTAGCTGCAATCGGGTGGTACAAGTTCTTGCAATCCGCAAAGATGGCCTCAGCCTGGGCAGCACCCAGGGCAGTGCATAGGTCTCGGAAAAGCGGACGTACAAACTTCATACGGCCCTGTTCCTTAAGCATCTCGACAGTCCTGTCAAGCACACGCAAGTCGCCCGAGCGAAGAGATAACGTGTACCAGCGGAATCGAAGCTCTGAATTGTGCGTAGTAGTCAGGTGATGGTGTGTGAAGGAATCGATCACATCTAGATGCGCAGCCGTAAACGTCACGTCTTGCTGCTTCAACAATAACGTGTCTAGTAGCAAAATCCACAGAGTGGCCGGCCACTTCTTTAGCACATCCTGACTGACGCTCGTCCACGTGTCTGAGTCACTGTTTGCAGTCATCTGTTCGCCTAGATTCGTCGCTTGGCTAGTAAGAGTCGTGTCAAACTTGTTTGCAACAGGCGGCATGCCAGGCGCATGATACCACGTTTCCCAATCAATTTTGCTCAATGCTTCTGTCTGTTCGGCAAAGTACTTTTCGAAAAATGCACGGAATTCACCTGACGTGATTGTCTTGTACTTGAACTCTTGAATGTACGCCTGCGCAAATTTGTCAAACACTTGATGACCTCCAACTACCGTCGACAGGTAATGCAAAAAGTTAAACCCCTTTTCATACGGGATCGACGAAAAGATCTCATCAGGGTCAATGCCGTCCGTATTAGGTACCAGTGCCGTAAAAGGGTGCATGGGTCCAAATTCTTCCACCGCTTCCACAAGGTCACGCAAACCAATTGCAGCCTTGAGATCGTAAGCATTTGGATCCTGCGCAATACGGAGTCTGTATTTTGCGTTCGAGCCACATTGTCCAGCCTTCATTGAGCCAAAAGTCCGTCCACGATCGATTCGTGACGAGATTTCCCGTCCACGAGTGGGAAATCTCGTGAGCCACGACATCAGCAAGAGAACGATCGCCTGCTAGTAAAGTTGGTGTTACAAATGTCAAGCACGGATTCTCCATTCCTCCGTATGGGAACGAAGGGGGAGACAGACAAGATCGTATCGTTTCCAAACATATTCTTGTCCTGTAATGTCTTCAGCATGTTGCAAAAAAGCTTCCGTCTGTGCAAACTCATGAGCAGCTTTTGTCACTACCGTCGGTTCTGCCCAGACTCGACTACGAGGTCCAAGATCAACACTTTCTAATTTACCAGCAACAATTGCTAGTAAATAGGAAGGAATGGGAACAGATTGATGAAAAGAGACTTGGTACGTCTCGTTTTTACTAGAAACATCCCTCTTTTCTTCTCCTGGAACAGCAATTGCACTCATCAGACACGTGCACCAATCAGGAACAGTCACCGTTGCAGTATACGTAAATTTACAAGCTGGGGTATCCGGACACGGTATAATTGTACGTGCATGAATGGCTTGACATTGTGTAAACAAATAGGGATGTGTCTTCCCCGCTGTAAGCTCTTTACTAAGCCATTGTAACCCACTGGAAGCGGCAGAGGTCGTGTAGTCCACACGAAGTTTGGTAGCATGAGACGGGACCGTGACGAGTAGGGCTCGTCCAAAAACGGGGTGCACGGGGTCGGCAAGAGTGAAGGTCGTTGTCTCCTTGTCATCGACATAAGCCTTGGATATGTTCAAATGGTGCGTATCTAAGACCACAAGAGCAGAGGATGAAGTAGATGTATGATGGAAGGTATACTCGGCAGAACCTATGAGCTGTTGGGTCGTAAAATCCAGTGCAAGGACCCAATTCAGGTGAGTGAATGTCACTTCATCCAAATTTGAGTACGAATGAGACTTGAGAGGGCGAATTTGAGCCATGGGAGAAAATTGACAAATGAGGGAAAAAGGATCGATGGATACAATTGGGTACATTAAGTAATAGGAGAAAGAGGTTATATTGAATATAACATTATATTATAGGATAGAGGTAGTATTCATTGTAAGAGGTCAATTATAACAGAAAGGTGGCTGATGTTTTCTTTTTGCATTCTGATATAGATTGGTTCTATCATTCACATACAGTACACGAGCAGACTGATGTTGTTTTAGTAAAAGCATATTGATGATATTGTGTAATCATGAGGACTTAATTGACAATCTGATCGCTCTTTATCATTCACATACGCGATAACAAACAGAATTGACGTTCCAGGCTATCAATTATACAAGATTTAATTGCCGCAAATAAATGATTTGGCCTCTAAGAAATTGAAGTAAACACATAATCGGCTAATGCATGGACTTTTATACTGTAATTAGTGTTTTTAGCAGTACAAGCTCCAGCCTTATTGTATCCGAAAGTGCACCAGCATGCCGTGAGTAAAGAACAAACAGCTAACGATCGTACAGAGTTATGCTTCTTATTGAAGGTGTGGATCTAATATGTTCGACAAATCTTTTTTATTGATGATCACCAGCGAAGGTTCTATCGGAGTGACCCCATTACCTAACATTGGCATTCACATTAGACGCCAATGTGAAATATTAACTTAGCAAATTATATTAAGCAATATTATCGCACAAGAATTGTCGTTGTATCTTGTTTAAGTTGGAGATGCCCTTTTCCTACTGGCTGATATAGGCAATGATATCTGCCAACGCGCTGACCAATGAAGAATGGACGCACGTAATGAGTCGAGGGACGTCGGACGAGTTGCCTCGTTCGGTTCACGGCTATTCGCCTTCCGCGGACAGCTGGGAATCTCGCACTAACTGCTGGCGAATATTTTTGGCCTCGTTGAGTAGTATGAGGAGACGCTTCAATGGCACGAGAGGGGCATCGGAAGCGAGCGCCCAGCGCGCTCGTAAAGGGATTATAAATTGGTAATTTCTTCATACATCTCAGAGGAGATGCGAACTCGTCACCGGGCTCATTAGGGAGGTAAGGCCTCCTCGAACTCTCGATTCAAGTTGTTAGTACAATCCTGACACGAGTCGCCCAAGAGAAGCATGGTAACCCAGTCTCTCTTGACAACCGATGCAATTGATAGCGTGCCCCGTTTGGAGACCTCTTCTAAGACTTACTGCGTATTACAGCAAATTTTCAAGCCGTTTCGCGACCAACGACTCCACGTTGTGTACAAACGCGTTTTAGGTCTGTATCACCTTTGTTCTTCCCGCTGTACTCATTTATGTTTAACAAGACTTCAATGTAAAGTTCTGACTAAGTGCGCTAACCTTTTGCACTGGCGTTAAGGCCGGTCGAATAACCAAATTCGGTCGCGATCGCTGGGAGCGATCCAGTAAATGCTGTGACGACATCCACGGCTTGATTTATAGAATCGACACGCAATAGACCGCGGTCTCTATCCTTCCTTGTGATGTCAGTACAAATACCGTCATCGCCTTACCGAACTAGAAAAATTTGGCTCAAAAAACGAGTTGTCTGATTTATCAGACGACCCGAAAACATCTGGGTGGTTTAATTCACTCAGACCGTCACGGCCCTTTGTTTGGGAGTCACATCCTCTGGCAAGCTTAGAGAAGCAGTACATTTCGGATGCATCATCCAACTCGGCAGAGAAGTGGACCTTTAACTCTAGGTCACTACCCTCACGTGGCATCGAGCCACGTGAACCCGCAAGGTTAGACGACTGAATAGTTGCCAGCATCAGACGCATGATCGTCTTCTGCTTTAGGTTTTGAAGTCTCAACGGCATCCACTGTGGCACTGTCGGTACGCATCCTGTTCATCCACATCACTAACGGGGTGCTCCCGTACACTTCTTAAGTGTGACTGGCCACACTAGTGACTGATTAATATAGTGGATCTTCTGGGAAAGGAAAGCGCTTGTTGTTCAAACTTATATAAAATCAAAAGTTATAAGACGTATTAGTAAGTATAGGCGTGTTGCCTGAAGGCTGCAGAAAACGCGTCTACACGTCTCTATCTAGCCGCAATAGACACGAAAGAGAGAGGCAAAATAAGTAAAGGAGATATCAGAGGAAGGATCCATATACTACATCCCGGGCGTTTGGAGCTCTCGTCCTAACCATTAGACGACACTGACACGTTTCACCACTCAACACCATCGCCGCATAAAAATGCGCAATTCAGAACATGGTATAGTAAATTGAGTTACGAGCAAATTGCTAGCTATTATAGCCAGTACCAAACACATATTCATATTTGATCTTGTGAAAAAGTACGGGATTGTTTGCATTTTTAGGATGGTGCCAATGAAAATGAACATGAAGCATTCTTGCATATTCGAGCTACTCTCAACCGACCAATATTTTTGGCATCTGATCCGTCCCTGGATGAGGTCTTACAAGCTCCTCCATTCTCCATTTTGCTTTAATCCTCCAGGAAGCTTAATTCTCGACAATGCCGGTTAAGCTCAACAAAATCTTGCTTGTCATAGTGCTTTTTGTTATCAGGATCGTCGTTCGCTATACCATGGGAATGGCGACGGCAGATCTGCTATCAGATGACGCCCTACGTACCTTGCAGGCATCGGATGCATTGCATGTGGATCTGACACCTCCTGCCTCGGGAAAGAAAAGGTATTTGAGGCCGGCCGCGGGCGTGACGATATCCAGCACTTGTGAAGTGAAAAGACTATGTTCTGCTCCCACGGAATTTGAAAATCTTGAAAAGCCTTTCGGGAAAAACCGTAGTTAGCCTTCTTTACCAGACTGCGTCAAAGTTTTTAATCAACGATCTACTCCAAGATCAGGACAAAAATTTGAACGCAATGGTGGCTGTTGTTTAAGAAACAAAAAACTTCTAAGGTGCCTTTGAAGTCTCTGCAGCTCAACAACCCATGTAATATACCCAAAGCTTACCGTGTTTAACGTTTACCTTGTGGAAAATTCTCGTCGAGGAACACCACGTAGATGTGTCCA
>CANTFK010000604.1:0-51250 GCA_947646735.1 Peronospora farinosa
TTCCACTGGACCAGGTATTCACATTGAATACGACCATACCGAGTTTTTCTTCCCATGCACTTGTCAAGAATCATCTCCACTTCATACTCATTGTCTTCCAATTCTGCATCCCAACTATCCTCTGGTAACAGGGCTTCGTCAAAATCCACCCGATCTGTTTCGTCCACCGCCAACACCGTATTCGGTCTGTCGTGATATTGCCGGACTAGCTTCAACTTCGAAAGGTGCAACAACGGGTAAATGCGATAATCTGTCCCACTGATATCCAGGCGAGCTGCATGGTCCCCCACCATTTCCCGTACTCGGAATGGCCCATGCCATAGGTGGGCCAATTTTCGGGCATAGCCTTCCTTGACCCGGTCTAGATACAACCACACCTGAGATTCTGCCTCAATCATGCTATCCGCCACCTCTTCATTGTGGATCTTGGCTCGACTTTCCATTGCTGATCGCAATAACTCGTTGACTTGTTCCCTTGCCCGGCGATACTGTCGCTGTACGCCATATCGCCACCGGCGGGGGTCACAGTCACGCCGCCTGGTACTACCCAGCGGTATAGAGACAAGCCATAACCGCTTCGAAGTAATGCAAAGCCATGAAAACTAGCAGACGGTATGAAGATCCTTGAAAGGTAGACCGAGTCCCTTATTGATAGAACTGGTCCCTCATTGGTCGGCCCAGCCCCTCGTTGGAAGACTTGGGTCGCCTACGGGGCGACCTCGAACTTCCACGAGTTAGGAGTATAGAAGAATGGAGAACAAAGGAGGAAGATTACCAAGATCAACTAGAACAGAGGAAAACATGGCAAGGGAAGACATGGCTGAACAGACACGAGTTAGAGATGGATGAGCAACAAAGGGGACAGTAAAGGACCTACGTATCGAAGGAAGTGAAGACATGCGCGTGCTCAATCCGTTGTACGGTTGAGCAAGTGCAGGGGCGGCTGTGGTGAAGTGCTAATTTGGTGATGTGGAGGTCCCAGAATCCAGTTGGATTCGGAGTATAGACCGTGGGTCAGGGACAGGGGACCAGAGAGACAGGGGCCTCGAAGGGGGAGCGACCGTTGGTGGAGAGCAATCCGCAGGACCCACCGAAGAAAAATCAGTATCAGGGTACCGGTTAACCGGTACCAAAGGGAGTTGGTCATGGCCCTTCATTGATCGACCTCGTTGGTAGACCCGGGTCCCTCATAGGTCGACCTGGGTCCCTCATTTGTCGACCTGGGTCCCTCATTGGTCGACCCGGTCCCTCATCGGTAGACCTGGGTCCCTCGTCGGTAGACCCGGTCCCTCGTTGGTAGACCTGGGTCCCTCATTGGTCGACCTCGGCCCCTCGTTAGTCGACCCGATCCCTCATTGGTTGACCTGGGTCCCTCATCAGTCGACCTCGGCCCCTCGGGGTTCGGCCACTCCGGACCAGTTAATACAAGGATCAGACTAGTCGACGCAAGGAATCAGAGTTTCAGGCAAGGATAGAGTAAAGGAGTTAAAAGGATAGGACTATATTAAATACTACTCAATTTGCGATCTACGTGGCACGACTCCGTCACCTAAGAAGAGCTTGTTCTAAGTTACTCACTGTTCCGGGAAGGGATATATTTTGGCCCCCCGTCGAAGATAGTTGTGTAGCGAAGTTCAAGTGCGAATAGAGCTCCAGGATATATTTGGCCTGTGAGCTCGTTCGAGTAGAAACACCCCCCAAGACCCGCTATCGGAAGCGGTCTCCCTCACCTCAAGGTCCGGGAGCAACGTAAAGGTCAGGTGGTTAATACCCCTGAAACAAGAAGGAAAAGGCCAGGGACGACAAGCGCCCTGAAGAATTTGGCTCTAAGTCCACTCTCGACAAGGTCAATCGAGTGGCCACTTACCGGCCCACCGAGTGAAGCATATCCACTCGAGGCCCCCCCCCCAGGTCTACCTCCCTCAAGGCAGACGTCTACATCATCACCAAGTCCTCCGAAGAGTGAAACCCGCCAGCTGACGGGTACACAAGGTGAGAGAAGGTTCATACGCGGCATCGGGGTACCCCCTCCGACAGTCGGCAGTCCGGCACAGTGAGTGGTTTAGGGTCTCATCATACAATTTTGAGAACCCACTCCACCACACCAGGGCTTGTTCATTAAGTACCTGCGCCGCCAAATGCTCAGCCAACTCCCTATGGTTTTGGGAGAGGTGAGGGAAGTCACTCCAGTCCATGTTAAGAACCATCTTAACCACACGCACGCTCAGAGAGACGGGTCGTGGGAAGGACTACTAGTGCTACCAAGTGTAGACGGGCATTTCAAAAGAAGCTGCCACTTACTACGCAAGCACACACCTTCAAGCAGCGTGAGGAAGCGGTCATACCGTCTTACCTCCGCGTGCGGTGGTGATGGTGTTGGTCGGCCGCTTAAAGCGCCAAACCAAGCTGTTGCCGTCCACTTAGAGGGGTCCGCGCAACGAACAACTAACAGGTGTATCACTTACGTCACGCAGAAGCTTATCAAGATTCTCGTGCGCAGTGTGCAATAGTTAGTAAATTCAAGACTGACTTATATTGAATGGGCTTCAACTAAATATAAATCTAACTACTGATAGATTATATCTAAAGATCGCATACGCGTCTCTTTAGAAGCGTATCCTTACGTGCGAGCTTAAAATATATATAAGCTCGCTGATGACGTCCGTCTGAAGCGTCACCATGACGCCTAGTCCCAGCTGGCGTCATTCCCGTTGAATGTGAATCCATCCATGGATATCACATTCACGAGGGTGGGTCACATTGGTGTGCCTCACTTAAGTGACAGGTCTAAGGAACCACGTACCTTTTTAGACCTGCCCGTTAAGTATTCGATACTTAACGAACCGTATAATTTTTAGCCCGTTACATCATGTATGTTAAGTTCTTGACGATAAATTTATTGTTTGAGACCTTAATGGTGATGGACCGATGCGGCAAACAGATTGTTGTTTCTCAAATTTGTAGCTAGCTACCGCTGTGTTGTGCTGTTGGAACAACACGATCTTAATGATGCTGTTTTTTGTTGCGCTGTGAAAGTGGAACTGAAGATGGTCCAATTATCTCAGTGACTGTGTGTTTCATATCCAGAACAGCAAGTTGTTTCTTATTCTTTTCCGCGTCGAAGATCATACGCCTCATGAGCTTCACCGATAGCGCCCAGATAGTTCTTTATCGTCAGAGCTTGACGAGTCGTGCTGTATATATCAAACTCGCATTGCCGACACATTAACACATGTGCATAACAAATACCGACACATATAGGTTTATTTCCTCCGCGCGCGCAATGACTTTCAGCTACACCCTAGTTAAGATCGAAATGACAGCATTGAGAGCCTCAGAACTAGGTTTACCGTGCTGCTCAATGTATGGAGCTATTGATGGAATCATCTTTGTCTTCTTTATCGTCATCGGGGTCATCGAAATTAACGTCAGATATTTTTGGGATGTTTCACACTCAGTCTTTGCATTTCCAACAAAGCCAATCATGTAATGGTTCTTAAGCGTGTCAAACTTATATGGATGTGTTTGTCCGTGTCGCGATGCAGCGGTGCGCTATCCGTGATTGGGTCGCCTATGTCGACATTAGGTCGCACGACGAAGATTCCCTTGTAGGCCATCATGCTTACCTTTGGACTTTTTTCCTCACTGGATTTCACAACTTTGCCAATGCCCATGAGCTCCTCGCCCATAGCGCCGATGATTTTCCCATGACACATGATTGATGTCCATGAATTCTTCTTCATTGTCACTAGCATAACGTTTTTCTCTCTTTTTTTGTACGTTGTGCATGGCGTGGGAAGAAAAGTGTCGACGGATCGCAAACTCTTAATTTTGCCCGAAGCAGCACGCACGTGGCTTCGGAAGCCCGGACCCGCTTCCATTAGGAGCAGTCCCGATAGAAGCGGGTCCGTCATTTTGTGTGATCGTGCTTGCAAAGCGTGCTTTCCATTGACCACAAGGAAAGAGTGACTCAGCAGGATCTGAGCTGAGAGGAAATCGCCAAAGTCCTACTGCTTTCTCTTAACGTCACGCTTGACGATCAAGATGACCACGCGTGTCTACCGTCTACATTACTGCACTCAAAATAGTGTACCAAAAGTAGTCAAAATCTAACAATGATCGCTTATCCATATACCACTCAAGTAGCGTCGTGTAGTGTATTGATTTAACGTCCGTGTTGAGTTTTATTCCTGTTTAATTGGTGCAGTCAAGTGAGCAATGTGATTGGATGAGAAGAAAGAGCATTATTTTGTATTGACACGTCTTATTACAAGGCGTAAAGACAGGCGGGTCCGGTGGTGGAACAAAGCCGCGCTCGGGCTCACATGACGACGCTACAACCAGCATATCGACAGCTATTTGACTGTCAATTTGACAATCGTGAGGCAACTTTTCGTTCTTCTGCTAGGCTTCCGCTGTCCTGCTTCACCTTATTATTTACAAGACGTGTGGTTTCGATAGCACTTAGCTTTGCGTCAATCCAGTGATACTTGCCTATCATCACTAACTGGCAGGGCGAACCCGTAACGTATCGACTTTAAAAGTACGTATGCATGAGAACTTGCTTCGCAGATACCCATGTATGATTATTAGCTATATCAAAAGCGATCATCTCTTGCTTTATCTTTTACTTTGTGCTTCCAACATTCAACATGAAAGCATCACTCGTCGTTCAAGCTGTAATTCGAACGTCGAAAATCGAACGTTTAAGCACGTAGTCAACTAGTCGACTGGCCCGATTTCGTATTTAGTACAGACCATCCGCTTCTTTTCATTTAAGAATAGTCAGGGCAACACAAAGACCAAGTAATTTATCACACCCACACATACATACACTTACCGGTATAACGGTACTGCCGCTTTCTGTCCAAAACTCTGCACTTGCTCATCATGTCCAGCAATGAGAGTAGCAATGACTTTGACTTTTTTACAAGCTCAGATTATGGTAATAAAGGGTTACTCTATGCAAAGCTGATAGCACAGGTCTTCTCTACACTCATGAGTGCCTTTGTCGGTACACGACACATTCTCCAAGTCGTAGCCCTCAAGAAACAATTGCGTGCTCATCGGCAACTCCAGACGCCCGTACTAGCGGCCACTGATCATTCAAGATGTTTTATGGGACGCAATTGTCAAGCTTACGTCCCGACGCCCCCTGCATTCCCAAATGACGTGCTTCCTATGAGCTGTCAAACTACAGCCACAGATTCAAACGATTCCGAAGAATATCGACGAAATCGACAAGCTTCTATTCTTTTGAGAGAGAGGGAGAATGCACTCTATGCACCGATTGGAGGCCCTGACTTGATTACTAACGAAAGTGACGATGACCGACCACGCGTCTCAGTAGCTTCTAGGATTCTACGTGTCATGTGTATTACAGATTTTATCTTTTCTTTATCAGGAATAGTCGTTACAGCAGTGGAGTTATGGGCCCCTCAAGCAGGGAACAGTTTTCAGCTCATGTTCTGGGCCAAAGCGCCACATTGGTGCTCCCAAGTTGCAAGTTTTTGCTGGGTTGCGACACTAGCAATGTATATTGCTAAGCATAAGAACCGAGCAAGTTTTGATGTGGCTATTGCGCATGCAATTATCTGGATGGTTATTGTCTTCTATTGGGTACTAGAGATTTATTCGAGTTATTACGACACCAAGGGGTTTGTATACGCGGCCACGATCATTTGGAAAATCATGGCGGTTGGATGTTTCCTCATTATCACATTCTGTTGGTTGAACTTTGCAAGACGATGGAGAAGACAAGAACGACGTAAAGGGGCGTACGTCGTATCCAAATTGGCGTCGTACACGTTGGCATTTTTCATCTTTGTCGGCCCTATTGTTGTTACAGACCTAGCTGTTGGACTGCACAGCTCTGGTTTGGTTATGAAGACATGCTCAGTGATTTTGGCCATGTGGCCGTTTGTGAACGCTGTGATTTACCTCACGAAACCTTCATTGTGTCTCAAGCTCTTCCGGGCAAAGTCAACTCGTGGAGTACAAGGACAACACGACTTGGCTGACGGCCAGCACGCAAACGGACCCAACAGGCATGGAAGCCGACGATTTATGAGTGGCGGTGGCAATGGAACAGCAGGTACAGCAAATGGTATAGTGGGTGGAAATACTGGTGACACCGTTCCGAAGCTGCTGATGTCGCCGTCACATCATGAGCTAAAGGGCTTGGAAATTGGCGATAAGATTGGCGAAGGTGTGGCTGTGGTGTACCTCGGTAAGTGGCGTGGTGCCAATGTTGCTGTCAAGATGAAAGCAGTTTTGGCGGCATTGGAGAGTGCTGCAGACCTGGAAGAGTTCCAGCATGCCTGTAACGTAGAGATCCAAGCTGAGGCAGAAGTGATGCGCGGCTTGTGCCACCCAAACATTGTGCTCTTCATGGAGGCGGGATTCTACCGAGGCTCGATCTGTATTGTTTCAGAGTATTGTGCACGTGGCTCGCTGCGGGACGTGCTGACGCAAGCACCAGATGTCAAGAATCTGAACTGGCCAACGAAGCTTCGTCTCGCGCTGGGAATTTCGCACGGTATCCAGTACTTGCATAATGCGAATCCGCCTATGATTCATCGAGATCTGAAGTCACCAAATGTACTGGTGGACGATTCATGGCATGCCAAAATCGCGGATTTTGGTACTCTTCGCTTTTCAGAGATCGTGTCGTCCGCTGCACAACTTCAGTCATCCCAAACGAAAAACAGAAATTCAGTGAAGGTACCAGTGGTGGAAATGACAGGACTTGTGGGTACTACGCGCTGGATGGCACCTGAGGTTATGCGAGGCGAACATATTTATACGAGTAAGGTGGATATTTACAGTCTTGCGCTCATCCTTTGGGAACTTATTGAAGGGAAGCTTCCGTTTGATAATACACGATGGAACCATGAGGTGGAGGATTTCGTATTGAAAGGTGTTCGCCCAAACATTCGCTCGGATTTGTGCCCACAACGCTGGAAAGTGCTGATTGGTACTTGCTGGCAAGCAGACCCAAGAGAGCGCCCTACAATCCAGCAAGTTATTAATAGTCTGCAGCGGATTGGACGCGAAGAAGTGTGGGATCCTACTGGTCCTCGGTTTACAGGTGTGAGTCAGCTGGGCATGTCGATGTCCTCTTCTGTGTCACATTCTATGTCATCGTCATCGTACATGGACTCACCAAATGCGATTGGACCGATTGGAGGTTTTGATCGACGCAACTTTCCTGCTGCACTGGATGAAAATCATGCGAGTGAATCAGAATCGGACGCAGAGAGCTTTGCAGAAGAGTTCTCGTACGTGCCAACGCTCGATTTGCTTGCATCTCCGGCCATTCTCGGTGCATCCGATGGTGGTATGTCTAAGAGTTCGAAGGAATCACAGTGTAGGTCGCGCCAGGGCTCTATGGAGACTTCTGCTAGCAGCCGGTGGAGCTGTGTGAGTACAAGTAGCAGCACGATAAGTATGGGCGTTAACGATAGTGGCTTTTTTGGGTCAAAGAGCCGATCAATTGGCATGAACGACCCCAGTGCGAGCTCCATCAGTGTCGTCACTTTCCACGGCAGTACCAGCTCCTTAGCCAGTGGCCGGTCTATGGGTTCCTCACGAACACCCAAGATTAAGAAAAATCGCCTTGAATGGCGACATTGCACTGATACAATCCAGGAAATTCAGCCTTCGGATCATATCAACGCGCCACCCCACACGTTTGTCGAGTCTTCGCCCAATGGGACTCCGTTCATCGTAAATATTTAACCTCTCATATGTTCGGGTGATGTAAGGTATGGGGCATAGTAGCAGATCTGCTAGCTCCCTGTGAATTAGAGTGTGGTGTAGAGCTTTAAAATATACCCAACGTCTTGTGACGTCCAACTTTCTGCTATCTTGTCAAGTCATTGTGTTTGACAAGAGCGTGACATAAACCGATACAAGCCGTACTTCAATCTCGTCAGTACATTTTAGTACGATGTACTATTTTACGTTATCCATGCATCCGTTTCGTTAGTTGACAGAAAATCAAACAACTGCCAAGCTCGACACGCTTTATCTATAGACGTTGTCGTTCGTCATCATTATGGCGTCTTCAACGTCTCATTCCAATACAAATTTCCCAAGTGACATGTGGACACCTGAAATTCCCGTGATTATCGCCGCTAATCGTCTCCCTGTACGTCTTTTCAAGACCAAAGGAATTTCTACCAAGTGGCAGGTCGAATGGGCTGGAGATCGCATGATTGAATCATCCAACACGTTTTCTCACTATGAAATATCGGAACGTGCTACGATCAAATTTGTCGGTCGTATACCAGACGTAAATGTGCCTCTAAATGAGCGCGAGGATGTCGAAATGCTACTGCGAGAACTCAATTGCTATCCGGTCTTCCTCGAGACGGAAGAGGCTAGATTATACTACATAGATTATTGCAAACAGACATTGTGGCCTACGTTTCACAATGTTGTGGACGTATATAGCCCTGTAGATGTGGTGTTGGACGTAGACGCACAGCAAGAGCTTACACCTACTGCCCAGTTTTGGAACCCTGGGTCCCAGAAAGTTGCGTGGCAAGCTTATGCTAATGTCAATCAGCTCTTTGCACACAAAATATGTGAGCTTTATCAAGTGGGAGACGTTGTCTGGATACAAGACTATCACTTATTGCTCACACCAAGCTATATTGTGAGAAAGATAAGAGCGGCAAATGTCGGTCTTTTCCTGCATGTGCCATTTCCGTCGTCGGAGGTCTTTCGTACCTTGTCGATGAGGAAAGAACTATTACGAGGCATGTTAAATGCAGACCATATTGGTTTTCACTTGTTTGAGTACGCACGGCATTTCATGTCGGCATGTCGACGGATCTTGGGACTGAATTATAAGCCCATTTTACGTGGACAATTGGGGATTGACTACGGTGGGCGAAGAATTGCTGTGACGTGCAGTCACATGGCTATTGACACAGAACGAATTGAAAATACTTTGGCTCGTAAAGATGTTCGTGATATGGTGGTGGCCTTGCGGCAAAAGTACCGTGATAAGAGAATTTTTGCAGGCTGTGACACCATCGAACGTCTCAAAGGCATCCCGTCCAAGATGTTGGCTTTTGACGGGTTCCTTTCGCGATGTCCCGACTTTATTAACAAGGCGGTGCTCGTGCAGAAAGGAATCCATAGACGCGGACGCGTGACGGACTATCTACAGAGCAAAAAAGAGATTGAGCTGGTGGTACAGGCCATCAATAACAAGTATCGTGACGTTGCAAAGGGCGATGTAGTGGACTACGAAGAAGTGAATGAATTCCAGTACAAAGAGCGTGTGGCGCTGTGGCGTGTTGCCGATGTACAGATTACGACAGTTTTGCGGGATGGACTCAACACGTCGCCATTTGAGTATATCGCGACGCACAAGTAAGTTATGCGTGTAACGGCCATACCTTACGATGCTATTTTGTATAACGTTTGTTACCCATCGTTTGTATAGAACTTCGCCTGGTGTTCTGATCATAAGCGAGTTCTCCGGTAGCAGTCGCCTTCTGAGCGGCGCACTGACTGTGAACCCATGGGAATTGGACCAAGTCATCGACGCCCTTCGTGATGCCGTATACATGCCAGCCAACGAGCGAGAGTATCGGCGCAATTGCGACTTTCAGTTTGTGTCGGCAAACCCTCCTCGTCGCTGGGCTAGGTCTGTACTCACAGATATTGTGAACGCACGGAAGAAGGAAGAGTCTTTTGTGTACATGGGCACTGGCTTCGGCTTGGATTTTCGCTTGATGGAAGTGAGCACACAGTTTCGGGTAAGCTGCATGATTCATGTTACGAGACTATATAATGCATCTGACTATTTCACTAAATGCCATTATGGCGTATTGGCCTATGCTTCATTCAGAAATTAACGGACCAGGAGGTCGTGCCGGGATATTGTACGAGCATGAAACGTGCGATTTTTTTGGACTACTACCGAACCTTGGCTCCGGACGTCACAAAAGTGATGGGCGTGAGATGGCCGGACGTACCATTGAGTGCGTTGACCACGCTTGAACAGTTGTGTAAAGACCCTCGTAACACAGTGTTTATCGTTAGTGGATGCAATTGCGACCTCCTCACACAGAAGTTTGGTGGGGTTCCAGGTTTGGGGCTCGTGGCTGAACATGGGTATTTTGTCCGACCTGCCGTACTAGGCAACAATGCTCGCATCGGACGCCCGTGGGAAAGACATGGCGACACTATGCAAACAGAGGGAGGCCACCAGCGTTGGCGCGTCAAAGCAGAAAAGATCATTCAGCTTTATGTTGACCGGACGAATGGTTCCACGCTAGAAATGCGAAGAAGCGCCGTGCTCTTCCGCTACGGCAAGTCCGATTTTGATTTCGGCACACTGCAGGCAGCTGAGCTAAAGGAACATTTGGAGGGTGTTTTCGAGGTGATGTACATGCTAATAATAAGAGAAGCGCGACTAGAGATCTAACATAGTTTTTCTGGCTGCACTTACATAACAGGGCTGGCCGTTGAACATTATTCAAGGGAAAGATTACATTGAAGTACGACCCGAGGGTGTCGGCAAGGGTAAGATCGTGGAGCATTTGCTGAACAAGATGCGCGTTGATGGGAACCCAGCCGACTTTGTTTTATGCATTGGAGATGATGTGGCTGATGAACTTATGTTCGATCAGCTTAAGCAAATGGTCGCACACGAAGAGTTCCCAAAAAGTATGTGTGACTCCGTTGTGAAATTACGACGCCTTCAGTTCTAACGATGCGCTTGTATCTTGCAGACAAGATATTCACATGCACGGTTGGACAGAAACCCTCAAAAGCTGAATTCTTTATTGACGACTACACTGACGTTATTGCACTACTAAAGTCTCTGAAAGTAGTTGCTACGAAGGTAAGTAGCGAGCTAAGGGATTTTGTCACGTGATGGGGTCTGATTTCTACGCAACATTTTGTTTAAACAGTCCAACCGTAATTATTCGCTGTCAGATATGCAGTCTTTTGTACGAGACACACGGCCATTTCTTTCGTCATCGTCGCCTGGAGTTTCTAGGGTTGCGACGTCGGATTCGGTGATGCGAAAGTCTTTAAGTCGCCATGGACTCCAAATTCACCTGTAAGTAAAAAAAGTTGGTGGTAAGATGCAAGTCAAGCGAAGAACTCATCGTTTGTGATGTACAGGACACCTGTAATTGAGGACCAAATCGTGTCTACGGACGTCAGTGGACATAGCGGAGACCGAGGTCATTCTCCTATCCATCACAGAAACAGCAGCAAATGGCTGAGTCGCTTGCAACAATTTGGTGTGGTTGCCATATTGGTCGGAATTCTTCGATGGCGCAGTGGGGTGAAGAATCCTCGCGAAAAGAAGCTGCTGATGTATCTCGTGGCTTCACTTGGAATTGCCTGTTCCATTCAGCGCATTCGTTCAATGTCACGCAAATAACTGGACCATTGATCAAGAGAAGCAAAGAAGGTAATGACACGAAATTAAAGTGATTTGATATATTGTTGGTAGTTTGCATCGTACGTTCCGACAGTCACGCCATTCTTAGCGCCTCATTTCTTCATATTGTGACAACATCTCACATCAAATGCTCGGTAGATTGTTTTTTTGCCATGAGGACTTTTTTTGATAAATGCGTCGTTTCAAGATCACAAATGCAGCCATGTTGTTTTAGCACCATAGTCTTTCAAATTTGTTTGAGCAGGTAATTAGATTTGAGAGGGTTTATGTATGCTACAATCCATTCAATTCATTTGTCAAAAAAAGATCATATTCGAGCAAGAATGAGACGACGTGAAGACGAGGACGAACCAAGTCGTCGTACTGCACGATACAGGACATCCCCAAGTCCTGCACGCGATGAGGACAATGAAGAATCTATTCGAAACAAACTGCGCGAGTCTGGCTGGAAGAAACGTAGAACTGAGGGCGAGAACGCGGAAGACGCAGAGACTTCTAAGGACCTTAAAGAAAAGGCCGAAAAGGACACTTCGCGCAGTGTAGACGACCATGAAAGCTCCAAAATATCACGCAGTTCCCGGCGCTCACGATCCCCGCGTCGGCGTGAGCGGGAACATCGTAGTTCGCGCAAAAAGTCGTCGGGTAGTCGACGCCGATCGCCGTCGCGTTCGCGTTCGATTGCGTCTCGTTCCCAGTCGCGCTCTCGATCACATTCTCGATCAACAGGTCGACGTCGACGTCATCATTCGTCGTCCATGAGGAAACGGCGCTCGTCGCGCTCAGTATCAAGAACTCGAGACGGGAAAAAGGTGACGATGACGTTAAAAAGTGACGAAGAAAAGAAGGAAAAGGAGGACTTTGAAGTGGAAGTTACTGAAGAAGAAGAGGAAGACAAGCCGAGGAAAACAATGGAGAAGGAAAGTGGGAAAAAACAAGTGACGGAAGAGAAGGAGAACGAAAAGAAGGAACGTCATCGAGTTTCCTCATTGAAAAAGAGTAGTCGACGCTCGCGGTCAGGATCGCCTCGATCGCCGTCGAAATCTTCTCGTCGTCGTCGCCATCGGCACTATTCGTCGTATTCACGTTCGCGCTCTCCGCCACGGAGTCGTCGTGCTCGACGTGGTGGCTCTCGCTCACGCTCTACGACGAGAGACAGACGTTCACGTGGACGCAACCGTGATCGTCGTAGTCGACGTAGAGGACGTAGTTACAGTCGTAGCCGTAGTCCAAGTTATAGTCGTGGCCATGGACGCTTGGAACGTTCGAGCTCACGCGACCAACCGCGTCGTGATGCGAACAGCTCGCCTGAAGCGCATCAACATCCTCCTGTTACCACAGAGACTGCCCCTGCTGGTGTTGGAACTGCTCCGCTTACCCCAAGCGCGGGCGTCAATCCAACTATTACGCAACTAATGGCCCAATATCCGACCATGAGTCTGCAGGACATTATCGCCAAGATGCAGGCGTCGAACGTGACGATGGCAGCTGCAGTAGCTCAGAAACCGGCGCGTGAACTGTACGTTGGCAATTTGCCTCCTAACGTGACGGGTCCGCAGCTCCAGGAGTTTCTGAGTACCATCATTCAACAGGTGGGGCTCACGACACAGCCTGGAAACCCCATTGTTAACACGTGGATTTCCACGGATGGTCATTTTGCTTTTTGCGAAATGCGCTCTGTCGAGGAATGTAACTTGGCGCTGCTACTAAACCAGTTGTCGCTTCTGGGCCAGCCACTAAAGTTCGGCCGACCACGCAGTTTCATGGGTCCACCTCAACCTATGCCTCAGATTCAGGCGCGTACGCAGACCGCCCTTACAAATTTGGGCTGCACACCTAATCCGGCTTGGTTCGCGCAGCCTTCTATTCCAAGCATTACGGAGGCAACAGCAGATTTGTCCACTCTATCAGGATCAACTACGGCTGTGGTTTCGAACTTAAAGCCTGCCATCACTGGTACGGCGGTTAATGCCGGCTCGCATCACCTCATCATGTCCAATATTCCAGTCGTGTTAGCGGAGGACCAAGTGAAGGAGCTGGTGGAGCCGTTTGGGGCGCTTAGAAGCTTTACATTGGTCAAGGACGCTGCTACGGGTGCCTCCATGGGTAGTGCTCTGTTCGAATATGAGGACCAGGACGTCGCTGTGCAAGCCGTGGAAGGTTTGAACGGACTAAGCATTGGTGGCATTCTTTTGTCGGTTCAACGCCAGCCTCTCGCTAGCGGAGCAGCACTTGGAATATTGCCAAAAGCGGCTCCTAGTCTTGAAGATCAGCCCAGTGCTGTTTTAAAAATGGTAAGGTTTTCTCTGTTCTGTAGAGCCGAATTTGTATTAATTTTGTGTCTTGCTCTAGGCGAATATGATTTCTATGGAAGAACTGAGGGATGACGAAGAATATGCTGATCTTGCTGAAGATGTAGAGGAGGAATGCAAGCGCTTTGGAAATGTGACGGGTTTAGAGATCCCGCGTCCTAAGGTTTGTCAAGTACTGCTATGTGATAAAGCATAAAATAGCTGGATGATAGACTAATACTTTTTACATTGCTCATGAACGTATAGACCGGAGAGGAAGTCCCTGGCTTAGGTTGCATCTACGTTTGCTTCGGGAAGAAAGAAGATGCAGCTTCCGCCTTGAAGGTACAAGATCGTTGCTCACGTTGATTTTGCCTTATGAGTCTTTGTTTCTCATTAGCTATGCAATTTGTAATAATAGGCATTAAACGGACGCAAGTTCGGCGGAAACATTGTTAAAGTGACCTACTATCCAGAAGACAAGTTTGAGAAGCGCGAGTTCTCTTGAGTGCTTTAACGACGAAGAACCGAAGACGCAGACGTGAGGTCCATTTTTTTCTTCATTTACGTGCCAAGAAGTCGCGGTGTCGGACTACAATGGATGGGCGATTTGAACTGCAATGAGCATGCAGAAGGTTTGTACGGTGAACGTCACAGGACGTTTACGCGCAACGGCCTCAGCTAACCGAAACGTGCTGCCGCGATGTGTAGATCGAATCCAATGAACTTGGCCTTCAATGTTGTGTGCGCGAGATCTTGCTTTTGTTGGAAAGCTGCTTAATGTGTGTATGTGTGTGTAGATGTGTTATAACTGATTTGCTATTGTGCTCATATAGAGGTTTGCATTCAAAGCAAAAGCAACTGAGAGAACAGACTGTACCGAGCACTCACGAGAATGTGGATGGATGAACTCTTATCATGGCACGCACAAACATTGCGTCATGGACAAGTACAGAATGGAAGGTGAATATATGTGCTCCCGAGTCGACCAGGTACGTCATTATTTGCTAAGTATGTATCGCATGAATCTTTCTGGCACTAGAATAGACGAAGAGCACGATGAGCTGGTAAGCGACTGATTGCCTTGAGCACCAATCGGACGGTCCATGAGACGTCCTAAGTCCGCTAGTTGCTACATAATCACAGGTGTTAAGGAACTTATGCGAAGGTGAAGCCAAAACGAATTGTTTAGTAATTCTGTTTGAGAGAATCATGTCGAATTATGGATGCACGACATAAAAAAACCCACCGTTTAACACTATAGTAATTTGTGATAATTAATATTGTCGTGCTAGAAACGTATAGCAAAGGAATGTCGAGCCATTTTAAGACCAGTCGTTCGTGTTGCCAACTCGGTTCGCGAGATTTTTTTTCTTACAACCAGATTCTGTCGCCTGCATCAATATAAATGGCTTTCTTCTATGTCGATTACACATTCTAGGGAAAGAGAAGAAGAAAATGTTTCCTACAACTATCACGTGCTCAAGCCTTGAATATTATCGATAAGTTAACGTTGAGCTTCCAACCTGCGTCATTTATTCTTCCAAAGAACGTCAAGTTGACTAGAATCAAGCCCAGATAACTCCAAGATTCCTATCTCCACTTCTCTCCATTTTGTGCCAATACAGTAGACCCTTTTGAAATGTCCATGGGTATGAAAACACTTTACTAATTCAGTCAAAAGGTAACACATCATGCCAGCGGTTTACGTCCACCTGCCACGAACGAGTCGTCCACTCTCCACGAACAGTCAACGTCTTCAAACCCCGCTCTTTTAAGCGCTTCGAGCTGCTGGAACATGCCCAATTGTCCCACATGGTCTCCAAATACGACGTGTCCTCCAGGACGCAATGCACGCCACGTCGCTCGAAAAAGAAGTTCATAAGTATTTTTCACGTCCAGCTCCTCCTCGTCTCGTGTCTGTGCATAATGTGAAGGCTGCTCCACTAGCACATGAAAGGCCAAACATGCCACTACCAAGTCCATGGACTCTTGAGAGCAAAATTGTATCGAGTCATTCGGTGTCAACGTCATCACATGAGTAGTAATTTTCTGTGGCTCGAGACGCTGACGCGCCATTGTCAACCGCTGCTTGGACGCATCAATTAACGTGAATTGGGCTGTCGGATAGGCCGCCAATACAGCTGCTGAGACACGCCCACTTCCTGCACAGAGATCCAGCACCTGTTTATCACCACATGGAGGCAGAGAAAGCACCAGCTGTTGAAGCATCATATGAGCCTGCGGAAGACGTCGTTCGAGCTGCAAGTCGTACCAATAAAGATCATCCCAGAAACCTCCCTTTTGACGCGTCAAGTTCTTAAGCCAAGAGTCTTTAGCACTCATTGGATTGAGCTGTTCGTTGCTTTTTACACCCAAGCAAGAAAAGATTTGAGTTTTGACGTGGCGTTATGATATGTTGCTCTGGCTGTTAAATGAAGTCGCAACTTTCTGCTGCAAAAAGCCAAAGGACAATTGTTTTGCTAATGCAAAGAAAAGTAGATTTTTGCTTTTTTTAAACAAATGTGCTCTTACAAAGTGCTTTTGTGTGCATTTTTTTAGTCAGCTCATACAAATAGATTCGTACAGTGCCTGTTATAATCAATATTTATACCTTTTAACAGTATTCTCCATGCCCCTCCCAATCCACACATATATCTGAGATCTCCCTATTTTTTGATATTCTTCCATTATGATTAACGATACATCTGCTTGGAAAGCTCTGGCCAAGCATGCCATCGAGATAAAGGCCACACACTTACGAGAACTTTTGACCGATGATATTCGTAATGCTGCCATGCGGACGGAACAGGAGGGCATTTACCTCGATTTTTCACGCCAGAATGCAACGACCAAGACGCTCGACTTGCTGGTCGAGTTGGCCGAGGCTGCTGAGCTTCAAAAGAAGCTACAGGCAATCGCCTCAGGTGAGCATGTGAATGCCACAGAGGATCGTGCTGTAATGCACATGGCGTTACGTGCCTCAAAGTCACAAAAGATTGTCGTTGATGGCCACGACGTCGTGCCTGACGTTCACGAGGTATTGGAGTCGATCCGGTCTTTCTCTGATAAAGTACGGGCTGGATCGTTTGTTGGTGCTACGGGAAAGAAGCTCAAGAATGTCATTTCTGTCGGTATTGGTGGTAGTTATCTCGGTCCCGAGTTTGTGTTTGAGGCGTTGCGTCACGAACCCGTGGCCAAAGCTGCTGCTGAGGGTCGTAATCTTCGCTTTCTAGCTAACGTTGACCCTGTGGATGTGGCTCGTGCTACTAGTGGTTTGAATCCTGAAGAGACACTTGTGGTGGTCGTGTCCAAGACGTTTACCACTGCAGAGACAATGCTGAATGCTCGCACGCTTCGTAAATGGATTGTAGATGATCTGACTAAGAAGGGTAGTGCTGAGGAAGATGCCGTGGCTAAGCACGTGGTAGCGGCCAGCTCGGCCGTGCCGCTAGTGCAGGAGTTTGGCATAGATCGTGCCAATATTTTTGGCTTTTGGGACTGGGTCGGTGGCCGCTACAGCGTCACAAGCGCTGTGGGTATCTTGCCTTTGGCGTTGCAGTACGGCTTTGATGTGACGGAACAGTTCTTGGCTGGTGCCCACGCGATGGACAAACATCTATTGGAGGCTCCGTTGCGCAGTAATCTGCCTGTGCTCATGGGTCTGCTGGGCGTGTGGAACTCGTCGTTCCTCGGCCACAGCTCACGTGCTCTGTTGCCGTACTCGCAGGCATTGCTGCGTTTCGCTGCACACATTCAGCAGGTGGACATGGAGAGCAATGGCAAGCGCGTGAGCATGGAAGGCGTCGACCTTCCGTTTCAGGCCGGAGAAGTGAACTTTGGTGAGCCCGGGACAAACGGCCAGCACAGCTTCTATCAGCTTATTCACCAGGGCCGAGTTGTGCCTTGTGACTTCCTAGGCTTCTGTGAGTCACAGAACCCCGTGGAACTTGCGAGCGAACCCGTGTCGAACCACGACGAGCTCATGTCGAACTTTTTTGCGCAGCCGGATGCTTTGGCGCGCGGCAAGTCGCTCGAGGACCTCAAGGCCGAGAATGTGCCCGAGCACCTGCGCAATCACAAGCTTTTTCCGGGCAACCGCCCTTCCATCTCGCTGCTCTTCAAGAAGCTAGATGCGTTCTCAGCCGGCCAACTGCTGGCACTGTACGAGCATCGTACGGTAGTGCAGGGGTCTATCTGGGGTATTAACAGCTTTGATCAATGGGGCGTGGAGCTCGGCAAGGTGCTTGCGAAGCAGGTCCGCGCGCAACTCAATGCTTCACGAACGGACAAGACTCCCGTCAAGGGCTTTAACAGTGCCACTACGAACATGCTCGAGGCCTACTTGGCATACAAAGCTTAAGCTTGTCGTTATACAAGTAGTCAGTCGGTTGTCTGAAGCTACATGTATCAGATAATTGTAACCTGTATGGTTTCTTACCATGACTATAACAGAGTTTCAATTGATCTTGGCGTTATGTTAATAAAAGCATCCGAATGGGGATCTATTCGCAGCGTATGCGACCGTACCCGATTGATCGAAAATAGAGCTAGAACAATTGGATTGGCTAAAAACAAACATAGCAACAATAACTCCATCGGTTAAAAACCACCTGAGACATCGTAATAGTAGCGACTTTCAGCTCAAGGACGAGACGGTCAGAAGCCAATTAAACCACGAGATCCTCAAGCAAATGGCTCCGTCTACACATCGAGTAACCGATGCCACGACCAACACAAGAAACTCACAACCTCCACGTCCTTCGTCCCTTCCTGAATCAGAGCTTGGATCTTTTCTCCGGAAACAATCCAACGGTATCTCTGATGAGCAATTCTCGCCTAAAAAGACGAACAGTCGCACTAAAAAGCAGCATGTTTTCCCTTCTTCGTTACAATACTGCAAGTTGAATGCATTCCGATGCACGCAATTGGTGCTATGGCGTCGTCGTTACTTTGAAGGCATTTTGCGCTGGGAGGCAGCACTGCGAATGACGTTTGTGGATTTTCCAAAGCTCTTGTTTCAACGAGTTGATAGTGCACGTACGATCGTTTCGTTCTTCTTTGTCTATGTGATGCTACAAGCATTAGCAATTCTTTGGGGTTTTCTATTTAACGTCGGAGCTGTGTTGGGTGAAAATATGAGCACAATCGTGACGATGCCATGCATCCAAGCAATATGCGTGCTGGTGGTGTACGTGTCGGTGATGGGCATTGTGTTGTCTTTCGGACGTGCAACGTGGATTCTCACGTGGCAATCACTACAGAATTTTCCTCTTATTCGACGTATCATTGCGTGTGAATGTACTCCACAAGCAGTAATTTTTACCGTGGCCATGCCCATGCTGATCATCCTACCTAGTTTGATAACGGTGCCTTCACACTGCACTAGCACAGTGTTGAAGGAATCGTCAACCCTTGTTCACGCCATGTGCGAAGAGTCCTACTTGAAGCTCTTGACGGACAAGCACCCGGTGTTTCAACGTGCGCTGCGTATATCTACTGCAATTGCCATCTGTCAATTTATCCAGCTTTGTTTGGAGATTCTACCACGATGGCGTTCAGCGCTTGCAGGACTCAGCACCACAAAGACTTTTGTTCTAGGCGGATGGTTGCTGGGAATGAACTTTTTGGGTGGGTTATGGACTGTTGAATGGAGTGCGCGGCACTTTGGTCTAAAGGTCACGCCGTTGAGCGACCTCACAAACTACCAGTGGGAAATCTTTGGCATGGCTTTGCTCGTAGGATGGATCATTTGGTTCTTGGCGATTACGTGTTTTACATATCCTAACGTTAGCGAGTGTGATTCAAACAAAAAGGCACTTTCGGGTTTCTTTGAGCGGCTCAAATTCACTTTCGTCTTTGGTCAGGGCATTGTTTTTTTTCGAGCTTGCGTGCATCCGAACATGGGATTTGTGCACGCTCAGCTGGAGCTTACCATTATCAACTTATTGCTGCCGTCGATTTACGTGGTATCGCTCATCTGTCTTCGAATGGTAAGCTTGCTAAGCGCCCGTGCGGTGCTTCTCGCCGGTCCTTTAGCACTTGGAATCGCTACAGTTGTCTTCGTTGGTTCTAAGATGACAGAGAAGCCCCACGTGTTCGTTGTGGTGAGTCTGTTTTTCTTTGACCGCTTCTTGCGCTCAGAGGCTGCTTCGTCTTTGAGCGGAATGGGCCAATCTCTCCAGCAAATGCTGCAAGAAACATCATTTGACAAAAAACACCCACTGTTGGGCCACAGTGCAGCCAAGAAATGTGTGTACATTGCGATTGCTATTCTACTGATATTCGTAGGTGCACTTTCGGGATTCAGTGTCCTCTCAGTTCTTCAGAAAAGCGCCAAGTGGTTCCCAGATGCCACGTCTGTGGAGTATAAAAACAACTCGATCCACATACATCATACGGGAGTTGTCAAGTTGCATCTTGGTCTTGCAAACAAGACAAATCCAGCAATTACGGTAGACGACCCGCTTTACGCAAGTTGCTCCAATCGCTGGAACGGACTGAGCTTGATTGATTTAGCTTTCTTTGCAGAAGCGGCATACTTTGACCCTTTGTCAAATGACACTGCAGAATTCATTTCGACCATTTTTGACAATGAGCTGGGAGCTGTTCATATTTATCTGCCTGAATTGAACACCAAAACTGGATCCAAACTAGACTTTTTCGAAGCACAGATTCCGAAGCTTAACACAAGTGTCATTTCTGTGCGAGGCACTGATATTTGGCGATTCACAGATTTTATCGAGGATGTGAAGATGTTTTTTGAACCCGTGGTCTTTTCAGTCTTGTCGTCGGTCTTCCCGACGATTCGTATTTGGCCTGACGTGACATTCTCCACTTTGATTGAGCTGTACAGTGAGATGATTGGATTGTTTGGTTTGCAACATGAATCGTGGTATTATCAAGAGCTTCTGGACTATGTGACCTCTCTTACCGATCGAAAAGTGGTGCTGACTGGCCATTCCATGGGCGGAGGCATTGCGCGACTTGTTGGCTCCATAGTCGGTACGACCTCGGTAACTTTTTCGCCACCTGGAATCGTTCAGAGCTACAGTAAACTGGTCCACCACATTGGCGGAACATCAATGAAGGTCGATCGAGCAAGTCTGCATCACCGTAACGTTGCTGTGGTGCCCGAATATGATCCGATTACTATGATTGACGCCCAAGCTGGTATGATTCAAAAGATTTCGTGTGATACACCGCATTTATCAATGCAGTTGTCCTGCCACATGCTTGAAGGAACAATTTGTAATTTGGTCGAGCACTGTGGATCTGCTCGAGGCCGGATTTCATCGTGTCTATTTGAGCACAATATTGCCAGGGCTACCGAAGATATGATCCCTAATGTGCTACCAATCATAGCCAAGCCTGAGATTTATGTGTTAGTGGCCGTGACGGTATCGATTGCTCTTTCAATGTTACTTCGTCGTCATCGTCGCAAAGTTCGGACGCCGTTATCGTCACCATCTCATGATAATCGAAAGAGAAGTGTATTTCCAACACGCTCTTCACATCACTCCAGACGCGTCCAAGCGTCTCATCCGTCACTTCATCTTCGACGTAAGTCGATTATTTAGGTTGGATAGAAAATAATACACTAGATCACAATTATCTCTTTGCGTGGTTTTGTTTTTATTAAGTGTAGCAACTTTTTTATCTTTTTTTTATCATTCGACTCTTTTTGTTTTAACAATTCTGTTTTTATGATTTATAATATTCTTAGCCCGTGGGTTTTGCAATTCGACCCACGGGTTATTTTTATTCAGGGCCTCGGCCAAGTGGCATCATTTCATACGCGCTCTCTATTAGTCAAAGTCGGGGGGATAAAAATGAATGATCCATTAGAATGGTACCATGACATCCCCATTGTTTCACGTCTATACCTGACCGGCTCTTTCTTGACAACTACGGCTTGTGCATTGGATCTGGTGTCGCCTTTTTCGCTCTATTTCAACTTTAATTTAATTTTTTTGAAAGGACAAGTACGTCTATGTCAAATTCTACTCTGACCTGTACAAGTTAATAGCATAGTGACTCGTACTATATTTTGTGTGTGTCTGTCTTTTGATATTAAATTGCAACAGGTGTGGCGTCTTGTGACGAATTTTCTCTTCTTTGGACTTTTTAGTCTGGATTTTTTATTTCACATGTACTTTGTGTACGTCGTAGCTCTAGAGATGGCTACATTTTGGTGGTCGCATTTTTTTTGCAATAATGTCGAGATTTACACTATTTTTATTGTTTATGCTTTTGCTAGTGTCCGCTATTGCAGATTATTAGAGGAAGGATCTTTTCGCAATCGAACAGCAGATTTTGTGTACATGCTGCTACTGGGAGCTCTAGTAATGATTGTACGTCCATGTGATGTAGTCTAGTAGTTGGTGTCTAAATATGCTGGTGTGTTATTGATATGATATGAATTGTATTGATGTGTATATATAACAGTTAGTTGCACCATTCGTAAACATTCACTTTCTTGGCTCGTCGTTAACGTTTATGATGGTGTATCTATGGGGTCGACGTAACGAGCACGTCCGAATGAGCTTTCTTGGTCTGTTTCCTTTCACGGCACCGTATCTGCCATGGGTGCTCTTTTCCTTTTCGATTTTGCTGGGAAATAGCGCGACGACCGATTTAATGGGCATCATTGTCGGACATATCTACTATTTCCTAGAAGGTAAGCAAAAGTGCTATCCAATTGGTGGTAAAGTGCATCACTTTTGACGCTATGATTATAATGGTAGATGTATACCCCAAGATTGCCAGTATTCGAGGCTGGAAAAATCAGCGACCGCTTGCGACTCCACGCATCATGTAAGCTCATTCTTGCTGCAAAGTGCTCATGTAGCTTTCAAAAAAAATGTTATACTCACGGTTCTTACTTTTTTTTATTTCGGTAACCTTTGAGCAGCTGCTACTTGTTTGATCCACGCCCTGTTGTCGTAGATGGTGGACAAGTGATTAATGACTTGGGTGCATACGACAATGATCACCCTCACATGGAGTAAGCATTCATTGCTTGAAACAAGAATTAGTGAAGACAGAGCGCTAAATGTTCAAGATGACAATGCACATACTTTTATTGCTCGACAATTTTTAAAGCAGACTTGTAGGCCCGTACTCTATTTCGTCATTTTTTCACCGCTGTCACCACGCTTCCAGCGGCACGTCTTGCTTACTGTTGTAGCAGTTGAGCTTACGAGGTGTCATCTTTTATGGCACTGCTCACCGCTATGATATAAATGGATGGGAACGTGCTTAATCATTGAAGCACGTTTCTGTCGGCAGCACCAGGTCATCTAATGCCACTCGGATAAGCATGACGATCACACAGACATCTTTTACGTAAAAGTTTTATCACTACCCTCAACCACATCTGAACATTACCTAGCATCATATCATATTACCGTCTTTGAGGCACCTTTTCGGTCTCTAATTGTAAGAAACAAAACGACAGATTCCTACAAAGAACGTAGCGGTCAACACGTAGTTCTTTGACTTGGGAGCTGCGACATCTGACTTCCAAATGCTTCATTTTCCTTTCTTGCATCGCCCTGTCGTTTCAATGGCGAACTGACATGGAGCTCCAGCAGTATGTATGTATGTGAACGCGTTTCGCGAGCCGTCTTGCCACAAAAGTGGCTCAACTTCCGCATGCGTCGGGTTATCTCTCGTTCTCTACAGTTCTCTCTTCTCTCGGTCAGGGTCCATTAAGCGGCGCGTTCGCTATAAGCTCCTCGGTTAAGTCCGTCCAGGCTGCACGATCCTGTGCACAGAGGCGAAGGAGGTACAAGTCTGGGGTACGTTGAAGCCGGTGTCCTGCAGAAAGTGTTTGAAGGTCGGCATCGAGGACCATTGGTAGCGTAAGTCGGTGTCTGCCTCTCCATTTGCCGGTCTCACTGGGAGTGAAGTAAGCTGCCATGAAGCGGTATGCCGGTATGTCGGCAGTTCTGCGGAGGATGTGACCAAAAAGGCTCCATCGGCAGCGAAGCAAGTGGAATCGGAGTGGCTGGGTTTCGGTACGAGCGTAAAGCTTGTCATTGGAAATCGTGGCTGGATAACGTACTCCGATCACTTTGCGCAGCTGCTGACGATGGAAACTTTCGAGGCTGTGTAGCACGGAATTGGTAAGGGCCCAGGTCCCGCAGTTGTAAAGGAGTATCGGCAAAACGTAGCATTTGTAGAGGCGAAGGCGCGTAGCTTCCGAAGTCTTCGATGGCCGGAGCCAAACTTTCCACATGCGGTGGAGTGCGGCAGTCGCTAAATTTTTACGACGGGATACGTTCTCGGCGTCGCCGAAGAGAGAACCTAATTTGTGCGTAATACGCCACTCTTCATCTTTGGCACGTGTAATCCATTTGGACTGCGCGGTTAGGCTGCGTTGTACGATGGTGTGTTCGGTCTTGGACGTGTTCATCTGAAGTGACCATTTGGCCAGGATGGCAAAGGCTTCAGTTTCGATCAGAGTAGCAATTTCGGCGCTCCGGCAAACAAAGTCGGCGTCATCGGCGTACACGATCATGTCAGCGAGGAGATCGTGGGGTACGTCGAGTTGGCCGGCAAGATCTCGTAAAGCTGCTTCGAGGTATACAACAAAAAGAACGGGGGAAAGTGACTCACCTTGAGGAGTACCTGTATTGCTCTCAAATGGTGAAAGCAGGCATTTGTCGAGTCGGAGGGAGAGCATTGTGTCTCGAAGAAGTAGTCGAATCAGCCGAATTTCGTCATCATCGAGAATTGTCTTGAGTACGGAGATAAGTTTGTGTGGTTGACGGTGTCAAAAGCACGTGAGAGGTCGATCCAAAGAATATGAAATCGTTCTTTGTATCTCTGAGCGCGTGTTGCTATCCACCTGTGAGCCTACACTGCTGCGACAGGGTATGAACCCACTTTGGTGCGGGGACAGATATTCTTCGATCTTGGGGGAGATGTGACGAAACACCACCAAAGAGATCGCCTTACGGATGCTGTTGAGTAGGAAGATGGGTCGGAGGCTAGCGCATTGGCCAGCCGGCTTATTTGGCTTGGGGATTTCAAGAAGAATCCCGTCTCCCAGGTGGATGTTGTCTCCTGTTGTAAGTCCCTGATTGATGATGTCGGCGAGAGGTTGAGCTAATAGCTCTGATCCATACTTGAGTAACTCGGCAGGGATGCAATCCGGGCCCGTTGCGCGTCCGTTACGTAAGCGGCGGAACGCGTATTCGAGCTAGTACGCGGTGATCGGGCTGTCCAGAGGGCGCTTGGATCCGTCGTCGGCGACGTTAGAGCGCGTGGGGTCCGAGAACTGTTCTTGAAAGTGCTGCTTGATCTTAGTACCTGCTTCTTCGCAACTGAGAATATATTCACCTGTGGGGTCACATAACGAGGTTAATGGTGAGCGCCGTCGAAAAAAGGCTCGCGTGGCTTCAAACATTTGAGCCGAATGGCTTGACTGTTCGATAGTGGCGAGTTTCTCGTCGATGAAAGCTCTAGCGAGAGCTTTGCTGCGATCTCGAATCCGGTGAAGAAGTCGATTCCGTTTGAGACGTAAAGCCTTGACGTCTTGCCTATGATCATTGTAGATGAGCTGCCGAAGTTGACGTTGTTCGTACGAGAGGCGGGAAAGCTCGGGATCCACCTCTCTAGTATGCCTGACGAGCGGCATGTAGACAACTGAGTCTGCCGCAGCCTCTAGCGCAGAGTGAAGTATAGTTGTCCGGCGTTGTTCCGAGGTTGTCCGTTGATGCGGTAAATCAGCAAGGTTGTACGCAAGAAGTTGTCGATGCAGGGTGCGATACTTGCTGTCGCGGACGAGGAGATGTGTCGCTAAGCGCGTTTCAGCGTCGCTGGATCGCACTTTTTCTTGACGTCGGCGTAGTCCGCGTAGAGCTCTGAGATCGAAGTCGAGCGTGACAAGCTTGTGATCCGACGGTGTGAGAATACCTCCCCAGGATTGCGCGTTGATGCATAATGTCTTTGTTCGTTGACTGCAGATAATGTAGTCAATTTGGTTAAAGATGCAGTGGTTCTTGAGTCGGAGTGTCCATGTCGTGATGTTGCGCGCGCGTTTTTTGAAAACTGTGTTGGTAATGAACAACTCGTAAGCTTCACAGAAAGAGGCGAGAATGTGGCCGTTGCGATTCCGTCGACCACGGCCCCATTGCCCAAGAAATGATTCATGTTCGCGACGTTGACCAATTTTTGCGTTATAGTCACCAAGAATTATTGTCGTGTCGCGTTGGGGGAGCCGAGAGAGCGCTGTGGTCAGGTCGACGTAAAAGATGTCAGCTGCTTCTACAGGATATCCGCTATGGGGTGCATATACGTTGACAATGTTCACTCGTTGAGCCTTAGGTAGACGTAATTGGAGGGCTCCAACTTGGTCAGATTGGGCCCAGTATCGTTAGAGAAACTTGCGTAAATGGGGAGAAATCGCAAAACCAATTCCATGCCAACGGTTGGAGCATGGGAGTGTCAGGAGATGATACGTACCGGTCTTTTGCTCGCTTTGGAAAACAATACAAGTTTCTTGGATCCCTAAGACGTCAATTTTGTACGTCGACAGGTCTCGTGGAAGGGTCTCATGCTGCTTACGCTGGGAACCAATGGATTGGACATTAAATGTACCTAATCGAAGATGGCGAGAATGCTTCGTGCGTGGCTGCGTGCATCGTGGCGGCTTGGCTTGCGGCTGGGGGTGAGAGAGATTAGAGAGAAGTGAGTTGAGGGAGAGACCCGTCAAAGACTGACGGATGCCGTGAAGCACCCGTTGGAAGGTCTGAGCTAGCATCATGCTGGCTCAAGCTTCCCGGGAGGGCGTCACCCCAACCCGACCAGGATCTCCAGCAGTAATCGGTGGCAAAGCCAGTGTCCCATCATAGCTTGGTGCAGAGCGACGAACAGGGAGTGGCCTTCGATGATCTCTGCGCCAATAAGATAGCTTTTAAAACATGGTGGTGCCTGTCTAAGGCGCAGTCGAGCGCAATTATGTCCCGATTAGTAAATTCAAGGATAAGCATGAGATCTGTTGCCCACCGTCAGAGTTTCGCGTCCGAAGGGGGGCCGGGTTGGTCCAGAGGTTTTGGTACACGCAATACAGATACCGCTGGCCCCGTACGTTTGATGTGTGTTGTTCGAGCGTGCAGTCCTCAAACCAGTTGTACTGGGTCCTGCACAGCATGTTGCTGCCCTGATCTCCGTTTGAAGGTGGCCCAGAACCGCTCAAATTTTCCGGCATATCATCATACCTAGCAGTCTTTTGGGGAAAGGGTCATAGAATGACAGCACGCATTTGCCCCTGTCCCACCAGCTGGTGACTCGTTCAGGTAAAGCCATCGAGTGAGTGTGGCTCCACGAGGTCATCTAGTCTTGTTGGTCTATTGTGGGGCGAGCCGTTCTCCCCATTCTTGTTTTAACTCCTGATTTGGCGATCGTTCTCGGTGAGGCGGTGCAAGTGGCAATGAGCGTGGTGAACTGTGTGAATCATCAACTTCAACGTGCTTTCGTCATTATTATTCACCGCAACAGTTTTTAAATTACCTCGAGAAGCCTTCTAATAGTTCAGTAGCCTTACTAAAGTCCACCAGCCTTCTTGAAGTCCAGTAGTAGAATAAATCGACTGTGTTGTAATGGGGTGAGTCCGTTACATGATATTGACACTGATATGAAGTGTCGATAAAGATATTATTATCTATCTATACTAGGTTGTTCACTCGTCGTTCCGACGGATATGGCGCGCGAAATCTAGGTTGCTAGTATATATAGGCAAATTTTACACAGCACTTTGCTAAGGCGTTCACCCGTCGTTCCAACGGTGCGAAGTAGTTTATATAGGCATCTTAAACGCAGCGATTTGCTAGGGTGTTCACCCGCCGTACCGACGGACATGCGTGCGAAATTTACACTGATAATCTATAGGCATATTATATATAACGTAGTGCTTCGCAAGGATGTGTACCCATCGTTTCGACGGACATAGGGCGCGCGGACCGAATATATGTTGTCAAGACGACGCCTCGAGATGTACCCACATGCCGGTAAGGTATCCGTGTTTGTAACGTCATCGTAAGACGTCACGGAAACGCGTCATCGATTGACGTCATTGCTGAAGCTTCTACAAAAGGATAGGCTTAAAGGTAGCTTTCTGTGAACTAAGGACCTATATGTAATCACTTTACATTTTACCATCAAGTTGTTAACTACCTTCATTTACGTTAGGTTATGAGCCCAAGCCCCGCAGACTCTGCCCAAGCCCTCAACTACGCCTTCGCCATGGAAAACACGCTCAACACGCGCATCGGAAAGTTCGACGGAACCAACTTCCACACGTGGAAGTTCAAGATGCAAATGGTGCTCGAAGAGCGTGATCTGTGGACGTCGTCAGTGGAGAGGTTAAGCTGGAGCGCTGAGCTAACGTGTTGGACCAGGAAACTTTCAAGAGGAAGTCGCGCAAAGCACTAGCAATCATCTGTATCGCGATGGAGGACTCGCAGCTACCGCTGGTCCGGTCGGCAAGTGGCGCGCATGATGCATGGTCACGACTGGAAGGACACTTCGAGAAGAGGAGCCTCGCGAACAAGCTCTTCTTCGTCGACGTTTCTTCACAACGATGATGGAGAAGATGATGGTATGCTGGAGCATATCAACAAAGTCAAGGCCCCGGCGGAGCAGCTCGACGCGGTTGGTGCTTCGGTCAGCGAAGACGACTTGGTGATCACGCTTCTTGGAAGCTTGCGTGAGTCGTACCAGCTCCTCACCACGGCATTGGAATCGTGTGCTGATACACTGACGTGGGAGCTTGTAGACGGGCACTTCTACGAAGTTGCCTCGTGCTACTAGCATACACCTTCAGCACAAGCGAGGAAGCGGTTAGACCGTCTTACCTTCGCGTGCGAGGGTGGTTGTGTGTTTCGTCGACTGCTTAAACAGTCGTACCACCAGTTGCCTCTCGCTTAAGCGAGAGTGCAACGAGCTTCTAAGACAAGGAGGCACCGACGTCACGTAGAAGCTTTTCAGCTTCTCATGCGTGGTGCTTTCGATTTAGCAAGTTCAAGACTGAGCTATATTTAATGAATTAGAATTAAATATAAACTTAACTACTGATTGGCTATATATGTATATAAATCGGATACGCGACTCTTTAGAAGCGTATCCTGTCGCATGAACTTAAATCTAGATTTAAGATCGCAACTGACGTCCTTCTGAGACGTCGTGATGCCTATCTTCAACTAGCGTCATCCTTCTCATGTGAATCCATAAATGGATATCACACTCACGAGGGTGGATCACGTTTGTGTATCGCACCCAAGTGACAGGTCAAAAGTAATCATGGAAACTTTTAGACCAAACATTAAGTATATTACTTAATGTTTACGTGTAACTAGATGCCCTGGTACACCATCCTCCGTTTTAGAACGATTTTTACATTTTGTAAAATATCGCCTAGGAGACAGAGAGACTTGCGAGCCGTTATAAACGCGCCGTTTTAGTCTGCTCAATTCTCATGCCACTGAAACGTGGTAAGGCTGATGGGTCGCCTGCAAAGGCACCCATGCAGTCCAGCACTAAGCGCACGCGCCGCGATTTATCGCAGCTGTAGCAAAGTGCTTCAGGCACTGAGGCGAATCTTCCATCTCACTATAATGTGGATGAAGATCCATTTCTCATTGTAGATTACAATGAGACTAAGCCATTGCCATCAACCCAAAGTGGCGATGAGCAAAGCGCATTGATGGGACATATGTCCCCATCATTTGAGGCACCCGTCCTTGAGGGAGTGTGGTGAAGTGCCAGGAGAATCGGGGCCCAGGGTACCAAGGACCCAGGGTACCAGGGTACAGGGGCCCCAGGGTACAAGGGCCCAGGCCTCGCAAGGTCCCAAGGTTCAATCGAGGGTCACCAGGGACAGGGTTTCCAGTCACCAGGGACCGGAGTACTAGTCACCAGGGACAGGGTTTTCAGTTACCGGGGACAGGGATACCAGTTACCGGGGACAGGGTTTCTAGTAACCGGGGACAGGGTTTCTAGTAACCGGGGACAAGGGTATCAGTCACCAGGGACAGGGCACCAGGGACAGGGATACCAGCTACCGGGGACAGGGGTACCAGTCACCGGGGACAGGGGTACCAGTTACCGGGGACAGGGGTATCAGTCACCTGGGACAGGGCACCAGGGACAGGGGTACCAGCTACCGGGGACAGGGGTACCAGTCATCGGGGACAGGGGTACCAGTTACCGGGGACAGGGATACCAGTTACCGGGGACAGGGTTTTGTGGTGAAGTGCCAGGGAAAGTTGGAGTTTGAGGGAAATGGAACAGAGAGAAAGAGAATTTATGGTCACTTCCCCGAGGGAGTGACCACGACCCGGCCTCTCGGATTTACAACCACACACCAGGCCCCGCCTTATTAAGAATATAAGGACCCAGACGTGCGGAGTCAGCACAGGCCCCAGGTCCCGGAACAGGTTCCAGAGGCCCAGGGGTACAGGGGCCCAGGGACCCAGGGTACAGGGGCCCAGGGGCCCAATGTCCGAGGGTGCAGAATCGGTACACAGAATATCGAAGATTACAGAAAGTACAGGTACCAAGGAGCCAGTTCTTCCTCCAAGAGTCGACATGTGGCACTATCCAGATCAAAGGATTGGGGTTAGGCAAGAAAAAGCATACAAAGTATAAGGTAAATAAACACACTCAAATTTGCATTACACGTGGCAGCTTTAAGCGCCTCCTTCAAGCTTCTCCGTCACCTCACCTATTCCGGGCGGGATACCCTTTGGACCACCGACGTCAGGTGAGGTGAAGGCTCAAGCAACGCAAGTTGAACCTCAGGATAGTTGGCCTGAGGTGTCAAGTTAGTGTCAAGACTCAAGTGCGAGCTTGTTTCGATCTACCCACCTGTTCCGGGGAAGGGATTTATTTTGGCCCCCCCGTTGAAGACAGACGTGTGGTAAGATTCAAGCTCGAACGAACCCCAGGAAGTATTTTGGCCTGTGGGTTCGTACCCATTCTACGACCCGCTATAGGAAGCGGTTTCCCTACGAAGAACAAGAAAAGGGGTCGAAAGACCAAGAAACCGTTAGCCACCGAAGGGGTACATAGTACCAGGTGCACTGCTCTCGACCAAGTCGATTGAGCCCAAGAAACCCTGGGCCCGAGTGAAGTATATCCACTCGGGGACCACCAAGTACAAAGACCAAGTCTTTAAGTCTTCTGCGTCAACCGAGGAGCAAGACCAGCCAAGCCGACGGGTACACAAGGTGAGACCCAAGGCCAATACGACACGGTATCAGGGTACCCCCTCCGTAAGTCGGCAGTCCGGCGCTGTGTGTGTTTGTGGTTCTCTCACGTCGTTTGAGAATCCACTCCACCACAGGAGCATCTATGCTTCCTACAAGCGAAGGTAAAGCTTCGTCGTCTGCGCCTACGAGCGCAGCGACTAAGACTGAGCACGCTACTTCGAAAGGAGTAGTCGCGACTCAGTCAGATGTAACTCCTCAAGCTGATGTCTTGACAATCCATAATGGAGAGTCAGACTCAGGTGAGTGTGAGCTTAAAGCTCCACCAAGTACACCTTCGGCCTCACTAGCCCGCCGTCGCGAGGGCGGCTACGTGAGTGATGGCTTGCCACCAATGCCACCTTCATCTGAGTGGATGAACTCGGATGGGTCTAGCGCAGCACTTTTGCAGCGTGCCACTATAGATGCTCATAGATTCTATAGCGTCTTTCCCTTGTGGAAAAAGCAGGGCAAAGCACTTGGTCGTGCTTTCCCAATTCCAGTCGTGCTGCGTTCTAACGAAACAGCCGACGACTATGAAGCTGAACTTCGGCGCCGTGTTACCTTGCATGAAGATGCAACGAAACAGCGGTCGCAGCGAATCAGCTTCACCATGAAGCGTGCGCATGAAATTTTGGGTGGTAAGCGACCCCCAATCAATTCTCGCCACGCTTCTTCTGCTAGTCCTTCCGGACCTATCAGAAAGACGACAGCCGGTGATGCTTCACATAAGCAGCCCAGGCACGTCGACGCGCAAAGCGTCCACAGGCTCCCACGAGTCAAAGCTCGTTGGGTAACCCTTCCATTGGACAAGGATTTGGAGCTTTCGCTTCATAAACCGGTGGGCCAACAGCCTTCCAACAAGGAAGCGCGTATTCCCTTCCGCGTCCACCAACACAGGTGGCGCCCGATAGAAGTGGCGATTACGCCCATCTACTCGTGGCTGCCTACCCTGCTGCTGTTCAGTCGCAGGCTGAGTCCGCTGCGCTGAAAAGGAAGGTGACAGATCTCAAGAGTCAAGTCTCGCGACTTAACTCGGATCTGCGCGATTTGAGGACAAGGGACCGTCAGGGGTATGACCGCCTGAAGACCCGTTTGGACATCCTAGAGAGAGTGGTGATGAGAGACCCGCGTTAAGCGCGGAGTCCTCCTCTATCGCCTCGTTCGTATACGGGTAGCCTATCGGCTTCCTTTTCGCCTGATCGGCCGCGACGCTCGACTCACAGTCGACGTCACCATCAGTCTCGTTAGACCGATGCGGATATGTGATCTCTTCTGGATCAACATACCGTTTCAGACAACCCACGTAAAATACGGGATGCGTCTTCATATACGGTGGGATAGTGGGCCTATAATTTAGGTCTCCCACTTCTTCAACCACTGTAAAGGGCCCAATGAATCGGGGCAATAGCTTAGTAGTACCACCAGGTAGTACAGAAACTGCATGTTTAGGTAGGGTAGCAGTACTTAATAGCACTTTGTCCACGACACTATTGTGTTCATTGTTTTTGCGATAATGCTGGTCTGCATATTGTTTTGCTTGTCCTTAGCGCTTGCCATCGCGTCACGGACTTTACGTGTGATGGCTAATCGCTCATCCACAAAGCGCTGAGCTTCGCTCACTCTTTTAGCATCCAGCTCGCCTATGACGCCTTCAAGAGGTCGTTCATGGGTCGACGCTGTTGATAACACTATATTGTCATCGTCAAGGAGCACTGGCATTTCTTGCCGTGCCTCCCTTGTGACACCTATAGGTGTCGTGACCAATGCTAAGTTAGCAGTGTCACTACGGCAACCTTGGCCCTATTTGGCATTCGCACCGAGCGAAGTGAGGGGCCCTCTCTCACTAAGACTCGGGCTGCGTACAAACGAGACTGGATTTCGAGAATGACGCAGTCCGTTAAGATAAAACGGTTTTTCACTCGTACTGGTGTGGTGAAGTGCTTATTTTGTGATGTGGAGGTCCCAGAATCCAGTTGGATTCGGAGTATAGACCGTGGGTCAGGGACAGGGGACCAGGCCTCGAAGGGGAGCGACCGTTGGTGGAGAACAATCCGCAGGACCCACCGAAGAAAAATCAGTATCAGGGTACCGGTTAACCGGTACCAAAGGGAGTTGGTCATGGCCCTTTATTGATCGACCTGGCCCCTCGTTGGTAGACCCGGGTCTCTCATAGGTCGACCTGGGTCCCTCATTGGCCGACCTGGGCCCCTCATTGGTCGCCCCGGTCCCTCGTTGGTAGACCTGGGTCCCTCATGGGTCGACCTGGGTCCCTTACTGGTAGACCCGGTCCCTCGTTGGTATACCTGGTTCCCTCGTTGGTAGACCTGGGTCCCTCATCGGTCGACCTCGGCCCCTCGTTAGTCGACCCGATCCCTCATTGGTTGACCTGGGTCCCTCATCAGTCGACCTCGGCCCCTCGGGGTTCGGCCACTCCGGACCAGTTAATACAAGGATCAGACTAGTCGACGCAAGGAATCAGAGCTTCAGGCAAGGATAGAGTAAAGGAGTTAAAAGGATAGGACTATATTAAATACTACTCAATTTGCGATCTACGTGGCACGACTCCGTCACCCAAGAAGGACTTGTTCTAAGTTACTCACTGTTCCGGGAAGGGATATATTTTGGCCCCCCGTCGAAGACAGTTGCGTAGCGAAGTTCAAGTGCGAATAGAGCTCCAGGATATATTTGGACTGTGAGCTCGTTCGAGTAGCAACACCCCCCCCCCCCCCCAAGACCCGCTATCGGAAGCGGTCTCCCTCACCTCAAGGTCCGGGAGCAACGTAAAGGTCAGGTGGTTAATACCCCTGAAACAAGAAGGAAAAGGCCAGGGACGACAAGCGCCCTGAAGAATTTGGCTCTAAGTTTACCCTCGACAAGGTCGATCGAGTGGCCACCTACCGGCCCACCGAGTGAAACATATCCACTCGAGGCCCCCAGGTCTACCTCCCTCAAGGCAGACATCTACATCGTCACCAAGTCCTCCGAAGAGTGAAACCCGCCAGCTGACGGGTACACAAGGTGAGAGAAGGTTCATACGCGGCATCGGAGTACCCCCTCCGACAGTCGGCAGTCCGGCACAGTGAGTGGTTTGGGGTCTCATCATACAATTTTGAGAACCCACTCCACCACATGAACACTGTTATTAATAGCGAACTCCACGAATGGCAATTGCTTGCTCCATTCTTTGGGAGTCGCTATTGTACTCAACACATCCACCACGACTCGATTGGATCGTTCGGTTTGGCCATTGGTCTGGGGATGATCAGCGGTTGACATGTGGAGCTTGCTACCCAGCAGCTCAAACACATGTCGCCAAAAACCCGACTTAAAACGCGAATCCCGGTCCGATACTATGGACTCGGGCATCCCGTGTAGTCGATACACGTGATCCATAAACAAGAGGGCAGCCTCTTTTCCTGAGATCTTGGTGCTACATGGTGCCAAATGCACCATCTTGCTCAGTCTGTCTACAAAGACGACGAGCCCCGTCCTGCCTTTATGGTCAGGCGGTAAGCCAAACATGAAGTCCAAACTGACCGACTTCCAACATTCAGTTGGAATCGGCAGTGGCTTCAGTACCGCACTGTTCGAAGGTGCAGGCTTTATGCGCTGACACTCTTCGCAAGAGCGAATATAGTTGGCCACCCACCGATATAGGTGGGGCCACCAAAATTCCTCTGACACTCGTAAGAATGTCTTTTCACGGCCCAGATGCCCACTAGATAGCGCATCATGGCACCTGTGAAGTATCATCAGCTTGAGATCTGTGTCATGGGGGCATATATTCTCAAGGGATCACAGGGTGACAGTTGATGCCATAACAGGCCATCACTGTCACTAAAGCGATTTAGTTTCGCTTTGAGGTGCGACGAAGGCGCTGGCTAATAACCTCCCATTGCTTTGTGATATCAATGTCTAAATCTCTATGAGAAAAATAACTTTCGGGTTTTGCTTTTCACACAAGGTTCATGGAAATCATCTTCGGTTAGCATCCTGTAGATACATCCATAGAATATTGGAAAGAAGTATTTAAAACAATCGAAAAAGCAAAATTGTAGAAACGTTGGTTCGATTTGGGCTAACATACCTTTCATTTATCAATTCCTGAAGCCTGTGCATACAAGGGATACACATACAGTAGTAGATGATAGAATGCCGGTGCATGGCTCATGATTTTCCTTCAACTTTTTGAATTCCACCAGACATCTTTTCAGAGCAAATTTTGATATATTTCCCGAAAATGCTTTCACTATTGAAGGCAACTCAAGCAAATAGTGCATCTATTCCTCACTGCGCTTGATTTCATCTGTCTTCACCTGTTGTTATATCAGGAAATGTATAGAATAGACAAAATGGAAACATATCCTATTAGAAAAACATTTCATTACCACAAAAAATGAAAACACCATCTTATCTACAATGCAGCTAAATAAAAAGCAAGGCTTCTGTTTTCAACATTAGAGAGTTATAAACCTGATGGTCAAAGCATGTGTGAGCTTGCTGAAAACAGAGAGAAGATCTTCAGTTGACACATGGAGAAATTTCTTGATGTATGCGTGGGCACCTTCAATAACAATAAAAGAAATATTTGTCAACCTCTCTCATTTATATTTGTCTCTTTTTGTATCTCGCAACCCAATTTCGATTCCAATTTCATTACCTTCAACTCTTTATGTGGATTTGTTGCCGAAATGCAGTACCTTTGAAGTCCAGGCATCCACAAACTGTTCTTTGTAAATGAGCCATGTTTTGGTGATGTACCTGAGAACTTCCGGAAAAGGCAAAAGGAAAATCGAGAGTTTATCCAATTGTGTTTGATAAATCTCTTCGGATTTTGAGGCCACAAGGGCTTTCCATCTTCTTAACAATTCATTCCATGGTTCGCCTGTCGGGAAGGATTTTTTACACTTTGCCACAAGGTTCTTGTCGATGTGCCATATGCACAAAAGGCTCACGGATTTTGAAAATATCTTGAAGATGGATGCCACGAGTGCCAATTCACGGTCTGTAACAGTAACCCTTGGTAAAGATGTGCGTGTCCATATGGTGGTTAATTTAGTCAAGGACCATATGTAATCCTTTTCTTTTTCAGCTTTGATAAAGCAAAAGCCGATTGTATATTGAGAGTTGAAGCTGGTCATGCCAACAACATGCAGTAATGGAAGCCGATATCTATTCGTTTTGTAGGTGCAATACATGAGGATTACATGGTGGTAGTGTTGAGTAAGTTGGGTGCTTGATTTGTAGTTACAAAACGCAGTGATCCTTCCCTCACTGTCTGAATCAGAAAAGTACATAAAGTAACTGTTTCTCTTATCATAAAAGAGTGTTTGGAGCGGTGTACTGCCGGCTAACATCTCCATTCGCACTTTTACCCGTTCATTGTAGATTGTCCGGAGGCTAGCAAGTAATCCATCATTTGTTTCGCGTAGTGTTGAAAGAATTCCCAGTGGTTTTACGCCAGGAAGATTCATATTCTTTACATCCTTTGCCTCACCGAGCTTCAGCTTTCTGTGTGATGAGTGGCCAGATGGATGAGAGGATGGTCCATGATTGTGTTGTGGATCTATAATTTTCAAAATTCATATCCCTGACGTTTTTGAGGGTTTTTTCATTGAATAAGAAAGGACTTTCATTAAGCCGGGTTTTTCTCTGACATTTGCATTTGTTTGCTTCTACCGATGACACGTGGAGGCCACCACAATCACATTTTAGGTAAACTGCCTTCCCAGCAACTGAACGCAATATAGTGACATCATAGCCATGGCTGCAAGAAAAGTCCTGCAGAGCTTTTAAGAATTCCTCACAAATGGTGTATTGTATTTCAGGAGAGGGTAGCATAATTAAGTTGCAACGGAAGTCTATAAACTAAAATATTGTAATTTAGCGGTGGTTTAAAAAAGGGAGTGGATTTCATTAAGAGGTAGTAAATATAACAATTTTCTATAATTATTGTAATTAATCTAGTGTAGGATACTTAGAGTAGGAGTACTAACAGATTCTTAATGCATCAACAAAATCAGTCTCATCTTGAGACGCAGAGATAAAGCTGGTATTGGCTTGTTTCTCTTGTGCACTTCGTGCGTTGGTTCCTCGAACCCTCAAGCTCTAAGCTTGTTCTTGCACTCGGTGCGTTGGTTCTCGGAACTATTAAGCTCATTGCTTGTAGACTAAAAAGTCTCTCCCCTAGTTCCTTAGAACAGGGTGACTTTTAAGTCGTTTAAGTAGTTCCTTAGAACTAAGTGACGTTTAGCCTTAACTCTATTTAGCTCTCTAGAACTAAGAGGCTTTCAGCCTAAAGTCTTCCTCTGGCTAAAGAGCTGTGTAGCTCCGCTACACTTAGTAGCACTTGTAGTCAATCCTACACCTGAGTCTCGAAGACTGACACTCTGTGATTATGAAGAGTCAAATCACTTTCCTGAGGCGCAACGCCTCGCGTTAGATAATTATCTGCGCTCGTCGGGCCCGATCAAATCGAGGCTCTTTTGGCCCAAGGCCCCGAGGTTCTAAATGCTCGTCTTGAGGCCTTTATGCGTTATGAGGCAACGCTCCTCGGGCAGGTCCATGACCAGGCAGCGTCAGCTGCGCCTACACAGTACATTCCGGTACCTGTGCCCGATGCAGAGCCAAAGGCTCGCCCACTCGTTTAAACGTAAAGACTTTTGAGGGAAAGGAGGGAGAAAATTTTCTCCTCTGGATCCGAGAAGTGGAGATGGCAATGGATGCCGCCATGCTTGTATCAGATAAGCAACGAGTTGGCTTGGCCATTTCGAAGCTCGGTGGAAGAGCTAGAGAGTGGGCTCTAACGAGCAATGTCTCTGTAAATGCTGCATTTCCCACATGGGAAATGCTTAAAAAGCAATTAACTTGTGTGTTTGCACCGCCTAATCAGGCTTATCGTGTGCGCTCACGCTTCCTAGCTACCCGACAGGGTAAGAAAGAATTGTCGGACTATGTCCAAGAGTTGAGAACTCTCATTGCTAGGACCCACTGGCAGAGGAAGTCCGAGTAACCATTTTTATGGAAGGACTTCGCACTGGGGTCGCCAGGACGGAAGTTTTCCGTGTTCAGCCTTCGCCTTTCGAAGAGGAAGTGAGCATAGCGTTTAACGCTGAATTTAATTTTGAATCTGCTCGCTATGGTATGCCATGGTACACTTATAATGCCTCTAACAGGGCGGAACCCATGGACCTCAGCCATGCTGAAGAAGCTGAGCTTTAAGCTTCTAAGTAGCAAGGTAACATCCGAAGATGTTTACATGTGCGGAAGCACTAGGCATCTCCGCACTAGCTATCCGTTTCGAAAGCAACGTCAAAATCGGCAGACCCGTAACCCTACTCTTACCCAAAAGTCGATCACGGCAAGGGAAAACGTCAACTCCCAGTAGACGCAGGGCCCCCTACTGGTAAAGAACTAAGCTCTGTTGAATCTTTAGGAGGTAAAGCTAAACAGAGCTTATCCCCAAGTGGCTCTGTGGATTCTTCCATAAAACAAGAATACAAGCCAGGCTTTTTTGTTGTTTCGGCAACCGTTAAAAGTTTTGAGAAACTATGGTCAATATTAATTGACTCAGGGGCGTCGGGTAATTGTTTCCGACTTTCGTTCCCTTGAAGGGAGTCAGCTGAATGCTTAGGCATTAGAAGCGCAAGAGGGTGACAGTATAGCCGTTCGTCTCGCAACAGGTGTACGTGTCACCGTTCATAAAGTTCCGTTGAGCTTAGGTGTGAAGTTTTTTTGGACTTCAATAGCGTCGAAAGCTGTCTAGTCCTAAATTTGGACTCGAGATATGATCTCATTTTCTGTATGGCCTGGATGGAACGCCATGAGCCATGGATCGATTGGAGATCCAAAACCTTAGGCGCAACGCGCAATGTTCTTAGCGAAGCTTTGGAGATTCATGAACCCACCTTCGCTAGGAAACAAAAGTGCTATTGGCGCGAGCCATTAACTGAGTCAGTTAGTGTGCTGGACATTGGATTGTATGAGTTGATAAACTCCGATGTCAACAATAATAGTGTCGAGCAGAGCTCAATGACACTTAGTGGAACGGCACGTACTCCATTGAGTGATACTCATTGTAATATTGAGTCACTGAATGTCGGTAATGACATCGGCTCTCGTATAGAGCAAGTGAAGGTCGATGACCTTGTTAGTGATAATGGCTGTAAATGCGATTCACTGGATGTCGATAATGACATCGGCTCTCGTATAGAGCACGTGAATGTCGATGACCTTGTTAGTGAAGTCACTGGTACTAGCGACTCACTGGGTGTCGGTAATGACATCGGCTCTCGCATAGGGAAGGTCAAGGTCAAGGAATCTGTTGACCTTGGGGATGATGGTATTCTAAATACTTTAAAAGTACGGTCTCGTCAATGACACGGCAGCGTCGCCCTGATGGCAGCTGCGAGACGTAAAGCGTCTGAGTTATCACATAGTAATTTTAGTGACCAGTTGTACACCCTGGTCAACGGAGTGACAGGTGATGTAGATGGTGAGGTTGACCTTGAGGCCCTCCCATCATTAAATGCTCTTTTAGAGCTAGACGAAATGTCTGTGGATGAATTTCATCAGGCCTTGAAGGCAGGTGCTCTATCCGATATGGTGGTCATTCGACCTAATTTCGAGCTGAACTCATCCTCGCTTGTCGATGAGACAGTCCTTGAAGATACAAAAGCGGCACTAAGTGCACGTAGTGTGCTTATTGCCGCTTTTGTATACACCTGAAATTCCTTAAGTAAAGAATAGTAGGATCTGAAGGGTTATTCTATTCTGAATAATCCTTCAGATCCCTACTATCCTTTAGTTAAGGAATTTCAGGACGTGGTGTGTCACGATCCACCGTCGGTTCTACCTCCTGATAGAGGTGTACGTCATGAAATTGACTTGGTTCCCGGAACCAAATACTGTGTAACACGGCAGTGGCCTTTACCCAAAGAACAGTGTGACTTCATTGACGAGTTCTTTCGTGCAAAGCACGCGGCGGGCATGGTGCGTGAGAGTAAATCTCCGCACTTGACACCCACTTTCTGTGTTAAGAAACCGAATGGTAAATAGCGTATCGTTCATGCTTATAACAAGCTCAATGCAGCCACTATACCTGCACAGACGCCGATACCTAGAAAGAATGTTCTTCAGATCAATATGGTCGGTTGTGCCATGTACAGTGCGCTCAACTTAGTCGATGGTTATTACTAGTTGCTCATGCGAGCTAGTGATATTCCGCTTACTACTGTTAGTACTCCGAGCGGTATGCTCTGGGAGTGGCTGGTGATGCCCCAGGGGCTATCTAATGCTCCGGCTACGTTTAACTGTTTGGTGACGCAATTGTTTCGACCCCATCGAAGTTATGCACAGACGTATTTTGATGACATTTTTGTCCATAGTCGAGCTGAACATGGGCGGTCAGATATTGAGAACCATATTGTTCATTTACGAGCTGTGCTCGAGTGCATGCGCACTAATAAACTATATGCTAATGCATCTAAGTGCATCTTCGGGGCCGAAAAAATCCCCTTTCTAGGGTGCTTCATTCGGAAGCGAGACCTCAGAGAGGATACCGCTAAGGTCAAAGCCATAGTCGATTGTCCTGTTCCACAGTCTCAGAAGGACTTGCGTAAATGGCTTGGCCTTGCCAATCACTTACACAAGTACAGAGAGAACTACGCTGATATGGCTCGGCCATGCCGAACACGAGGACGCTTTTGAAGCGGTGAAGGCTATCCTTCTTCATGCTCCTATTTTGGCTTTGCCAGACCCTGACCGACCGTTTAGCGTCGTATGTGACGCATCGGATTTTTTCATTGGCAGTGCTCTGTTACAAACAGATGATGAAGGCCGTGAGCGTGTAGTCGCATTTGAATCTCGCCAGCTGAAAGCTGCAGAAAAGAACTATCCAGTTCATGACAAAGAGCTACTTGCGATGAAGTATGCCCTGGTCAAATTCAGAGTTCATCTGCTGGGCTCAAAGCCTTTTGTGATCTATACCGATCATGCGTCGTTACGCATTGCGACTCAGTCGCCGCATCTCTCGCAGAGAATGGCCAGATGGCTGTCATTCTTTGCCGAATATAATTTCGAGGTGAAATATAAGCCGGGCAAGCAAAATGCTTTGGCTGATGCGTTGTCACGCAGACCTGACTATGAGCTTGCTCATGTTACGACGTTGTCGTCTTCTATCACAGATCTCATTCGTACGGCGTATGCTAAAGATGATCACTGTATAGCGTTGCTACATGCTCTTGGCAGTGAGGAGTTTAAAGACTCTGACATGAAATTGTCGGCATGATTACGTGCGAGCCTCCACCGATATTCTATCGATGAGGGGCTGTTATACTATCGTACAGATGTAGCGGATCCTCCGCGTATTGTGGTTCCTCATGACGAGGACCTGAAGTATCGTATCCTCTATGAGGTTCATGACACCGCCATCGGGGGTCATTTGGGTCGTGAAAAGACCTATGGGGCAGTATGCCAAAGTTATTGGTGGCCCAAATTATATAAATGGGTGAGCACATATGTGCATACGTGTGAAACGTGTTAACGGGTGAAACCCTCACCTCATTCGGCAGCGCCGCTGGCTAGTTTGCCTATTACCACTGGGTGCTGGGAGTCCATTAGTATGGACTTTGTATTTGGCCTACCGAAAGATTCGCATGACAATACAGGTATTGTGGTCTTTGTTGACCGCTTAAGCAAGATGGCTCACTTAGCGGCTGTGCCATACTCGATCGACGGTGTGGGTACAGCGGAGATGTTTATCGATCGCGTGTTTCGCCAACATGGCTTGCCAGTGGCAATTGTTTCTGATCGTGATCCTCGTTTTACGAGTAAATTTTGGAAATCCGTCTTCCAGGTGCTGGGCAACCGTTTGGACATGTCCACAGCGGATCATCCGCAGACCGATGGTCAAACCGAACGCGTAAATCGCGTTGTTGAAGATATCCTCCGCAGTGTTTGTGCTGAAACGCCTAAGCGTTGAAGCTTTATGCTCCCTGTAGTTGAGTTTACACTCAATAACTCCGTGCACGCCTCTACTGGCTACACCCCGTTCTATGTGAATGGTATCACACACCCACTCGTTCCGTTAGCGCTACCACCGAGTAGTTCAGGGCTTGCTGGGGGAGAGGTTGCCGATAGGCTTGCTGATGTCAGCCCTATTACTGTTAAGGAACAGGTAAATGCGTTTCTCGCAACGCGACTAAATGTCTTATGACATGTGCAAGATGCAATGGCTGATAGTCAAGATAAACAAAAAGAATATGCAGATGTGAAAGGCAGAAGTTGTATCGATTATTATGATGTCGGAGACCAAGTATTACTTAATGCTAAAAATCTACCTACCAATGTAGTATCTGCTGTCTTTAAGACGAAGTTGCGTGCGCGCTTTATCGTACCCTTTACGGTCATTGCCAAGAAAGGCACAGCGTATACGCTTAATTTGCCGCGCAAATTGTACACATCCTGTGTTCTACGTCGGCATGATAAAACCTTATCGGGATCCGTCCCAAATAGACGCTAAGGCGCTCGAGCCGAGTTCATCGGCATTGTCGCGGGGCGAAGCATCTGCGCCAACATGTCAAGCTGAACCTGCACTCGGGTTCGGCTCTCTTTCAGTGACTCAAGACGGGAGCTCATTGTCTGCCTCTCCTCACGAAGGGACCGCACCTCCTGAACAAGCTCGGCATGAGCTTGTGCCGATACACCGGCCTCCGCCTCCTTTGCTCGATGCGCAGGGGAACCTACAGTTCCATGTGGAGCGTCTACTGCAGAAACGTCGCCGCCACGGTCAAAACCAGTATCTGGTAAAGTGGCGGGGTTATCCCGAGTCGTGGAACTCATGGGAGTTTGAGACTCCCCTTCGGCAGGATTGCCCGCACGCCGTGGACGTTTTTGAGCGTCGTGCGCAGGGTCCGCCTGTTGGCGCTGACGCTTCTCACCAGTAGTGGTGAGGGTAGGCGGGTTAGCGGCCTCGGGCTGTCGTGAATTTGCGGCTACAGAGGTAGCCGAAACATTGGGCTGCTGGGTAGCAGGCGCATAAGGCGCTCGTTGGGATTTCAATTTTCCCCGGGCCTTCAATTTAGCGTAATCGTAACGCATTTTCTATTCGAGTCGAACATCTGCCACATCGGCACTTGCTCGTAGGGCCCACATGCTGCTTAAACGTCGCGCATAATGCGCCCAGCGGCTGAAAGCCGTGTCTTCTTCTTCCTAGGTTTCCCCCGCAAACAGAAGGATGGGAACGCCCATTATGGGAGGAACTGGCGCACCGCGCACTTGCCTGTTAAGGCGTGCCAAGTATTGGCTTTGCGTAGTAATGTGGGGTTCCAGATATCGTTGTCGAAGTGCCGTTCGCGTTGCAACATCCTCGGGTGAAATGGCCTCAGGCCCAATGGTTCAGCCAGAAAGGGAATGCCCAGATTCCTCCTTTAGGCGTTCTTCCACCGTAGGTGGCTTGAACCTGTACTGTCGGTGGTCCTGCAGTCTCGTCATATTCTTCGTCCGGCGCTTGGCGCCTTCCTCTTGGTCGATGGTCCGCTGTTGCTGCTCGTCGAGTGAGCTGGTTACCGTCGCCGTTGACGATACGTCAGGCGGGTCACGTAACGCTGTTAGCGCATCTGCTGCACCACGTTCAGGGAACGGATTCGATTCATGACTAGTGTCATCTTCACCCGTGAGGGTGGATAAACGGGACCCATCGGGTCCCACAAAGATGGTGTCACTTTCGTAATCAACCGCTTCGTCAAGGCCGTCTTCAAAGAGGTCCTGAAGAGTCTGTGACTCACTGCCAGAAGGTGTCATGTTATGTGCCGTGAACAAACCGTGAGGTTTTAAGCGTTCGCTAAAGCACTACCTCTACGAGGAAAAATGTCGAGTGACATTCTATGGGAACGTCAGTCTGGTGGGGGAGGGTATAACGGGGTTACACGACGTTTGTAGCGTCTTTCCGAGAGTTTAAGGTTAAACTCTCCTTTGTGTTGCATATAATGCATTATTATACTTCTCTTTAGAGAGTAATTAAGTATTAGCGTTATAATACGGTATTCGGTATTACCATATCTTATCGATTGAGATTCGATAAGTTACTAACGCTCTATTAAGTACATCATACACAGATGTTTAGACGATACGTCGTTCAATAGCAAAGTCTGCATATAATAATTACTATTATAGTAATTAATCTAGTGTACTTGGAGTAGGACTATTCAAAAAATCTTAAGGCATAAATAAAATCAGTTCTCCTTTTGAGTTTAAGATCACAAGTCGTTCTAACTTGTTCTCTTGTGCACTTCGTGCGTTGGTTCTCTGAACCTCTAAGCTCTAGCTTCTGTGCGTTGGTTCTCTGAACCTTAAGCTTATTGCTTGCTGACTAAAAGTCTCTCCTACTTCCTTAGAACAGGGTGACTTTAAGTCGTTTAAGTAGTTCCTTAGAACTAAGTGACGTTTAGCCTTAACTCTATTTAGTTTTCTAGAACTAAGAGGCTTCCAGCCGAAAGTCTTCCTCTGGCTAAAGAGCTGTGCAGCTCCGCTACAGGTACTCAAAGTGAGATTATTCATAAAATATTAAATGCATAATTATAATCAGTTTTCATTTTGAGTATAAGATCGCAAGTCTCAATAAGACTTGTTCTCTTGTGCACTTCGTGCGTTGGTTCCTCGAACCCTCAATCTCTAAGCTTGTTCTTGCACTCGGTGCGTTGGTTCTCGGAACTATTAAGCTCATTGCTTGTAGACTAAAAAGTCTCTCCCCTAGTTCCTTAGAACAGGGTGACTTTTAAGTCGTTTAAGTAGTTCCTTAGAACTAAGTGACGTTTAGCCTTAACTCTATTTAGCTCTCTAGAACTAAGAGGCTTTCAGCCTAAAGTCTTCCTCTGGCTAAAGAGCTGTGTAGCTCCGCTAAGGACTTAGTACGGCTATATCGGTTATTAAGCTTTATCCAATATGGTACGGTATCACCGACACCGTACCTCAACGCCTGCACTCAATACCTCCTTAAAGGAAATATAGGTTATACATTGTATAATTACGTATGGTTTACATCTGTGAAGTAAAGCTTGATGTATTTATTCAATCGTCTTGTTACCTCTTTACATCCACTGCAGTAATAAAAGAACCATCATCATTATAATGAAATGCTCATTTTGCGCCGATGAACAAAGCCTTGTTTGGAGTCGCTGATAGCCCGAGGTAACAAAATATTGTAATCGCGCTACCAGCACAATGGCAAATACATTGTAGCTGGTTTGTAGTAAGAAAAAATTGGTCGATTATCCACGCGTCGTCCGATTCACTCGTTTCCGCAGCAGTGCTGTTGTGTCTTTGTACAGTCATTGTTCAAACCATCTTGGTCGACCGCTTTGTGCCGACGAAGATCACAGAAGCTGAGGTGTTTTCAGCAATCCTTGTATAAATGAATGCACATCAGCTACTTTAATCGAGCGTAATAGTCCGTAATTGTCGATAGCAGATCCGTGCTGCTTATTCAAGATCATCTCATTTTTTTAAACAACAAGTAGCTTCTGAAGCTGTGGTACGGTATATAGAGCTTAGCATAGATGCTGTAGACTGGCACTTCTACGAAGTTGCCTCGTGCCACTAGCACACACCTTCAGCACAAGCGAGGAAGCGGTTAGACCGTCTTACCTTCGCGTGCGAGGGTGGTTAGGGGGTTGGTCGACTCGTACCACCAGTTGCCTCTCGCTTAAGCGAGAGTGCAACGAACTTCTAAGACAAGGAGGCACCGACGTCACGTAGAAGCTTTTCAGCTTCTCATGCGCGGTGCTTTCGATTTAGCAAGTTCAAGACTGAGCTATATTTAATGAATTAGAATTAAATATAAACTTAACTACTGATTGGCTATATATGTATATAAATCGGATACGCGACTCTTTAGAAGCGTATCCTGTCGCATGAACTTAAATCTAGATTTAAGATCGCAACTGACGTCCTTCTGAGACGTCGTGGTGCCTAGCTTCAACTAGCGTCATCCTTCTCATGTGAATCCATAAATGGATATCACACTCACGAGGGTGGATCACGTTTGTGTATCGCACCCAAGTGACAGGTCAAAAGTAATCATGGATACTTTTAGACCAAACATTAAGGCCCTGTTACAAGTGCCTATTTAGATACAGACTTATCCGCAATGAACATCTATCGCCTAAAGGTCTATCCATGTTGGGCATGCAAATATACTACTAGCCGGTTGCTTTCTCTATTGGCGACACGCGTGTAAGAGCATCTCAAACGCTCCGCTGAACGGTCTAAACGTACTCCCATTCGAAGTAGGTGCTCCTTGCATTTTGGCAGAAATCTGCTGATGACGCATAAGAAAATGCTTCCTGCTGCTATGCCGAATGTTGTTGATGAATCGCTTACGTCTTCTTTTTTCTTCGAGTAATAGCTCGTACGTATTTAATGCACTTAAAAATATAAGCATCCCATGTCTACACTATCAGTGTGTTTCCAGCCCCCATGGTTTCCATTTCGCGCAACAAATCCTCCAAGACCGACCCGGCTGATGACAAAATGAGATACGTTGGTTGGACCCGCTTGGAGGATTTCATATCTGACTGCGCGACGCGCACGTGTATCTCAACTTACTGATGGGCAAATGACGTTGAATATACCCAGACAACTTGCGGTGCCCACGTAGAACCGATTGATCCTGCTGACCCTCGCGTTGGTTCTAATAATTGTAATGATTCGTCATGTCCGTAGCCTCGTCGATGTAAAAGGTAAGTCTCCGATTGTATAAAGTTAGTATACTTTACCTAGTGTAAGCGGGTGCTCCAATACCTTACGTACACGATTTAAGCATAGGAAGCTTTACTTCTAACGGACATAGGAAAAAGAAAACTTTATCTAACATAGTAAACTATCGAATAAAACTAATCTATTATACCTTGTGTTAACTATATTGAGCTACAACTATGTATGTCGACTACTTGCCCTCCACTCATTGCACTCATTATTCCTTCATTGGCCAGCGCGTTGGTTTTCTATAATGGGCTATATCAACCAATTTGGGGCATCTCCAACTTCAAGAAGATGCAAGGACAGCATTATATGAAAAGATGATATTGTAGAATTTTAAAAGTTGTAATGATACCAGGGTATGCCCATCGTCGACGGACATGTTGCTTGAAGTACACGCTGATAGTACATCATTGAATTTTAAAATATGATGTTGACTACAAAAAAGTTGATAAGTATAACTGTCAATGTATATGAAGATCGACTACCTTATTATTGTAATTAGTACAAACTTGACGTAAGGCTTTGTCATAACAACATTGCGCATTAATTGCTGGTCTGCCGAATCCGCTGGCTGAAGGACAGACGCATTTTTGGCCATTGTAGCACGTACGAACCCAACATATAATGCGAGAATGCATATTTTGGCAGAGAAATGTTGACCTTTCTAAGTGCTTGTCCTTTACATTTAATTATCTTCATTGCGTAGGCCACTCACACGGGAAACTGCCTGCTTCTAAGCCGGAAGCGGGAGTCCAGATTGCTCGTTGATCAAGAGGATGCTTGAAATGTATGTTACATAGCCCGCGTGATCACCGTGTAGTACCTCAGCCTCAATCACGCGTGCTGAAGACCGACGAACGATTAGTCGAGTTCCATTGCAGAGCCGTATGTCGTGTTTAAGTTTCTTAGAAGCATAATTAGAGTCCCATTTTTTAACCTAAGTCGATGAGACAGCCATCTACTCACTTCCATATTCGGTGAGCGAAATATTGAACCTTCTTCGTCGTCCACCTTATCTGCGCTCAAGTATACAAAAAATCTCCTCGGAACCCTTTCCAGCACCGCCATGTTAGTTTCAGCAACATCATCGTTGCGGGCAGCAAGGATGACCCGGCTGCTAAAGCATTCCTGCCTTTCGTTTTGTGCAACAATCGCGACACCTCCATAAAATTCGCTAATAATTCCTTATAGCGTGTTGGGGGTGGAACGACAAGACGCTGAACACCGGACATGGTCGTCGTCAACCTTCTCCAGCCTGTCTCCTCTAAGTACCAAAAGTCAATTTGCGAAGTTGTGATTCACAGAATCTGCCAGTCTCTTAGCATTGGTGGCGCGCATATTATTATGACGCAATCTGCACACTTGAGACGCGACTCCAGAGATACGACTCCTTAATAAAGCCGGCAACAATATTAAGACGCAGGCCATTTGGTACCACCTGAAGAAAATCACCACACATTACAAAATTGAGTTTACCAAACAGAACGGTTTACCAGTAATATAGCAAAGTTTCGGGTCAACGGCCTCGAATGAAAAGTTATTCATCACGGAAGCTTCATCTTAAAAATGAGCTTCGTGAGGCGGAGCATCTCTGCAAGACTCACTCTGTTTGCTTATCGAGCACACTAGGTTAGGCTTCAGATTTATTGGAATGCTACATCGGGAGTAAGCGGTGCGGCCCTGGATTAAAAGAATGCTTCAATTCCAGATGATGCCGCTTCCAACGCAATGTGTTTAAGACCCCGCACAGACTTGAGGGGTACATTTACAAAAATGCTTTGCCGGTTCCACTGGGGCCGTCGATGAAGAATATCATGCGCTTCTCTTCCTTTCAGGATGTCATGATCTGACCTTAAACGTCAAGCTGTTTCTCGTTCAAAGCGGTCTGCACCTCGTTGTCTGCCTCTTTTGAGATCGTTTACATTGAACGCCAGCTGCTCTGCATTAAATCTATTTTCCTTTAGACGATCCACTGGGAACGCAGGCGCGGGGAGGCTTAAGTCAGCAAAGGTTTTCTCAAAAGTCACCAATAGGTTTGCTATCACATTTTAGGGCAGACGCGTGATCTGGTCAGCTGACGATTTCGTATTTCCGTCCTGGCGAAGTTGATGCGCTTAGGCGTCCGATATACTATGCTGAAACTCATCCCATAGGTGTCGCGGCTCAGCAGGTGGTCCATGAATCAAGATTGTGACAAAAAGAGATCGAAGTTGAGCACCACTATGCATCACCGTTGCTTCACGTAGCCACAGCCTTCACTCTTCGTCACTCTCATATAATCCACGCGCAGCACATACCGCCTTACAACGTCTCGTGCTGCACATCATCATATGTTTGTAGGCCTTTAATGAATGTTTCTCCCTATACTCTTGTCATCAATTTTCGTTGGAAGTATCATCCTCATCTTTTGGACTCAGAAAGTATAGACGACGGATGCACATTGCTCGCTTTCGCACCGTTCATTATTTACTGGTGTTGATCCAGCCAAGTGTGATGAAAGTCCAAACAAGTTGTTTCTCGGTCCACCACGTTGGTGCGGTTGAGTATGTGAGTGTCGCTGTACGTGCTCGGTCATTGTTCATTTCATCCACTAAATTACCATGTGCATTACATACAACTTGTTGCTGATCTGGCAAATGAACCTGCAGGCGTGGAATAAGAGGCAAGTGATCATGCATCTTAAGGACCAAGATGCGCTAGTAATTCTATGGAGATGAAACATATTGGGCGTCGGTGTATTGCTGGATATCGTTTACATCTTTAGCCACCACCGTCGTGCAATTACAGTTCTTGTATACATACTTTAAACATACTTGATGGCCGATATCGAAGAGCAAATTAGCATGAAAACATGTCGTTAGTCAATTATATTTTGCTGAATGTATAAATGCTGAATGCATTGCATTCTCCTTCAACTCACGAATGCATTTTATTTTCCCTCCAACCCACCTTAAATCTTGATGTTCGCATTATACTTATATGACAGGTATAGATTATGCGGCACAATCCATCAAATGACAACACGTCGGCCCTTGAGTCCCCAAAATATTGTCCATTGTCACGCCGTCGGTATACGGGTATCCATCTTGATCGGCGAAAGTCTCGCTCACAAACATTCGAGGGTACACTTTCATTCTCCATGCATGGTGCATTGGGGTTGTCTATTCCACACAGCTCAAGAACCCAACATTCCTTCCATGTCTCGTATGCATCAAGATGAGTGGCTGGGTCAGGATTCTATACCGAAGACTGCTGAATTCATTGTTGTGGCATACGGAGCTTGAATGCTTCATCCAGGATGATGAGGATGTGCGCTTAGGGTAGGCCTCATTTTTAGAGCTTAATTACTCAAACATTTTCGGCCACCATTCCAAAACGTTTTCGTTCATTAGGTCTATCATATGCTCCTGTAATTTGATACTAAACACGATATACACCAAGTCCGGCCGATCATGAGGCTGTTGCCCTAATTTCATTTCAACGAGTGCTGTCCAAGTTATCGCGGATGAATCAGATACGATAAGTATTGTATTTTAGAAATTCGTTTGATCCTTCTTTCGCACGTATAGCAACTTCATCATTTGCAATAAAACCTTGAACCTCCCCTTGTCATAGCCAACTAATCGCAGCTACATTGTAAAATTCAACCCTTCCGCCCAACAGGAAATAAGAGCACGTAATGTAGCGGGGTGTTTGCTGATTTCAACGCTATAATTTGCTGCAACCCTTCATCATTCCGACGCTTTATTATTATAACCCTGTCATAGATGCTGCACTTATGACCGTCGTTACCATAATTGCACTAATTTTGTCAGCAGTTGAAGTTTTGTATCGGGAACGGTCATTTGACTAGAGCCAAAACAGGCAGAGCTTAAGATTTATAACATTATCGATCTGCATACGTTGAAGGAGTTGCTGGTATAATTGAACGTAAGGAGTGAATTCTTCCAGCATTACTTGCAGCTCGCGGATGATTCGTCGATACAGCGTCGGAGAGATGATCATTCACCTGTAAAGTGCGACACCGGAGCTCGCAATGTAAAATCTTATATCTTGATTTACATCTGGCAGTAGAGCACACACGGTAGCTTTAACTCTCTCTCCGATCTAATGAAGTAATCGACACGACGGGCATCTCACAATTATTCTATAAAACACATTGAGCAGCGCTGCATCACCTGCATCAATTTGGCGTCTTGCCAGCGGGACCTATGATTGTTGTGCCATCCGTGCTGCGTGTACTCTACGATGACTGCGACGCTGATCAGCAACTACTTCTCCTGGTTGTTGTGCCCCTCGCGCTGCGTGGGCTTCAAGATTAGTGCGATGATCTCGCTTCTGCACCTTAAGTGTAACGGGGTGAGCTCGTTACATAATATTGACACTTATATGAAGTGTCAATAAAATATTATTATAACTAATAATATTTTGACAATATTACCTTTTCTTATAATATTGTTCCTAGATCTCCTTGAAGTTGGAGATGCCCTCTTATTGGTTGATAT
>CANTFK010000606.1:0-120054 GCA_947646735.1 Peronospora farinosa
TCTCTCCTTTGCTTCGCCACAGCAGCACTTATTAGCACTTTGTCCCCCACACTTATGTGTTCAGTGTTTTTGCGACCATGTTGGTCTGCATATTATTTTTGCTTGTCCTGTGCGCTTGCCATCGCGTCACGGACTTTACGTGTGATGGCTAATCGCTCATCCGCAAAGCGCTGAGATTCGCTCACGCTTTTAGCATCCAGCTCGCCTCCGTATCCACGCAGGCTTAGAAAGACGGGTCGTAGGAAGAACTACAAGTGCTACCAAGTGAAGACGGTCACTTCGATGAAGTTGCCACGTGCCACGAGCTCACACTTCGAGCAGCGTGAGGAAGCAATTAGACCGTCTTCCCTCCGCGTGCGGTGGTGGTGGTGTTGGTCGGCGCCGAAGCGCTGTACCAAACTTTGCCGGTCGCCTTAAGCGAACCGCGCAACGAGCTTTGGAGCAAACATCTATCTACGTCGCGGAAGCTGTTACCAGCCTTCCTGCGCGCAGTGAACGTGATGTAGTATATTCAAAACTGACTTGTATTTAGCAGAAACTTATTAAATAAAAATCTAACTACTGGTTGGATAATTATGAGAAGATTGGATACGCGTCTCTTTAGAATTGTATTCCTACGTGCGAGCTTAAAATATATTTAAGCTCGCTGATGACGTCTGTTTGAAGCGTCACCATGACGCCCAGTCCCAACTGGCGTCATCCTCGTTGAGTGTGAGTTAATTTATGGATATCACATTCACGAGGGTGGGTCTCATTGATGTGCCTAGAGGTGGTACCCAGACTCAGACTCAGTAGGCAATTACCCATACCCAGACTCATGGGTTGGGTATGGGTAATTGGCTTTAATTAACCACCTTACCCATGATTACCCATGGGTAAATGTACCAAATTTTTAAGGCATACATCAGACACACATGCTCGTATTATTTATATAATTGTTAAATGTATTGGTGACTCATTACGCCTTTTTTGGTGAAAGTCTACCGCACATATGATGCAAAGCAACTGGAGCCGGTGGCGCAGGCCATGCTAAGCAAACTCAAGAAATATATATCAAGCTGGCGTTTAAACAGGATGCAAACTTCTTTGCAACGGTGTTAGATCCAAGATGGAATATCAGCTGGTTCAAAAACCTCGACGAAGGGCCAAAGCAATTTTGGGCTCTTGACCATAGCCCAGAAGCAATTGTTGTAATTTACACTTGTGTCACACGATACAATTTCGGAACTGTCGTTCATTTTTACCATACAATACAAGCCTTACTGTCCTAACATACATCTCTTCAAGACGTATGCCAGTTGGCAAGTACAACCTGGGACTCTGCGTCAGCACGACTCCCCTCTCATACCGTCACCATGAAGCACACCAACTGCCATTCACATGCCTTGCCATCCACTGCCAACTGCCAGCAACTTCCACTGTTCTTCAACTTATTCCAACAATTGATTTGCTTTTTGTGGATGTAGCATACATTAATAAAAAGTCATTAGAATATTTCCTGCTTTCGCCACCTGTCAACATTGGTAACGACAAGAGCGATGACGACATGGAGCCAGACGTCTTCGCATTTGCTGAAGGCATAATTTTACAGACCGTAGTGAGCAAAGTCGAGGAAAAAGCTCAAACTTATTATGCTCTTTCGCCTGTTCACATACACTAGTTGCCATTGGAGTGGTGAGCACTGCATCAGCTGCAATTCTCCACACTTGCAAGGATGGCATGATTTTATCTGGCCATCCCCGCGTCTTCAACTCCGTCTGAGAAAGGTTTCTCTCAAGGTAGAAGGAATTACCGGTAGAACAGAACTTCGCTTTCCCTTAAAAGCTTGGAGAGGCTTTTGTGCCTCAAGGATTGGATAAGGACACAGGGTCAATTTTTTTTTGTCGGCAAGGGACTAGTTTTTTTCCTTTGTCAGCTCGCTTGAACTTCCCACGTGGGAGACGTAGAGTGTGTACTTTTATTACCAATTTTCATAATGCTTTTTCTCCCTTCCATATTGTTTAATAGTTTGCAACTCTGCATGTTTATTGCGCGGGTAACATGGGTAATAACCCGCGGGTATGAGTTCGAGTCGTGGGTTATAAAATTTGAATGAGTCTGAGTCGTGGGTAAACGCAATTACCCAACCCAGACTCATGGGTACCACCTCTAGATGTGCCTCACCTAAGTGAAAGGTCTTAAATGCCACGTACCCTTTAGACCTCCCCGTTAAGTATCATATACTTAACGGACTCGTGTAACTATTGGTCCGTTACAGTTAAGCATCTTTCAGGTCAAATAATCCTTTTATATGGTTCCTAGTGAGTCTTGAATGCATCATTTGTTTTTGTTAGGAGTCTAAAAGGGCGATCAAGAGGCTCTAGTCAACGAATTATATGATTCATGATACGTGCATCTGAATATTGCGTGATTAAGATTATAATTCATAAATCATGTAATGAATTAGATTTATGAATAGGAGGCCTACTCACGACGCTAGCTTCCGATGCCGAGAGAAGTTTCGGGTCAGATCTTTTCAGCCGACGAACACTACTGATACGGAAGCTGCAAGGCGTAGTGCAAACAAATACAGAATAGCTGATGCTATCTCTACGAAAGGGATTTAAGCAGACTGCATGGTCTCATATATGCAAGACGACAACGGTAGCTGCAGTGACGGACCCCTGCGCCAAGCTTTTACGCTGCTTGGTAGCGTTTCTGTCAGTCGTTTTTTACATATGAAACTGATATTCGTCAGGATATTTGGTCCAGCAGAAAAAGATATGATCTTTTTTAGGTAACCATACAAACGCCTATATGCGTCGACAAAATGTTTGAGCAGAAGATCATAGCAAATAAGTATATCTTGTGATTCCGTCTCCCCTCATTCGCCTCCTCGTTGGCTTGTGGTAAAGTCGCTTAAAAGACAGTCACTACTGGCTGCAGTCGACTAATTCGTGCGTCTCTACTAAAAATGCAACACTCGCAGAGCGATGTGGCGCTGGGTACCAACGGTAGTTGGGCCGACCTCAAAATCGCTGAGGGACTCAAGAAGCGCAGCAATACGGCGCAAAACCTCCAGTTCTATGGTACGACTGACCTCACTTTATAGCAATAAAATCTCGTATCCTATCCCCGTTGTTACTCGATGGTTGTGTCGTCCAGTGTCTCTTACTCTCTTTACATCTTTAATCTGTTACGTGCGACAAAAGTCGAGGAGCAGAAACGTCTGTATCAAGAGTTGCCCTTTTCGGTCCTTCCGGGTATGCGAAGGCAATCATTCCAACGTGAGCGCAGCTTTTCCAACCTCAAGTCACGCAGTTCCTGGGGATCTTTTACCAACCTTGTGGCCAGAGGAGAAGACCAACCGCTGCTAGGAGGCGATGACGAGTTTCCGGAACCAGGCTACACGATCCCGTTGCTACTGAGCTGCGGCGTAGCGCTTATGAGCGCCTTTCAGTTCGGCTATAACACGGGCGTAACAGGAGGTATCAACTCTGACATTATCTTTCCAGGTCACTCTGACATGCAGTGGGCCATCTGCGTATCTATCTTCGCCATTGGGGGTCCTATTGGATCACTCACTGCGGGTCAAATGAGTTCAGCACTGGGCCGCAAGAAGGCACTTCTAGTGGACTCTTTCCTTTTCATTATTGCCGGCCTCATAATGGCTTTTTCCGTCAACATCTACGCACTAATTTTTGGTCGTTTCCTGGTGGGTTTCGCCTCAGGAACTGTGAGTGTTGTTGTGCCGCTTTATCTTGGTGAGCTCGCACCACCTAATCTGCGTGGTGCTTTGGGTACAGGGTACCAGCTCTTTATGGTCATCGGTATTTTGGCTGCTGATCTGTTGGCGTTTAGCTTCTCTGGAGAAAGTCACGGTTTCTCCGACCCTGGTTGGCGTTTGTTGTTCGGTTTTACGGTCATTCCCGGGATCCTACAGCTGACCTTAGCTTCTTTGCTGACAGAAAGTCCGCGTTGGCTGCTGACCAAGAACAGACCCAAGGAGGCAGCGGATATATTACGTAAACTTCGTGGCTCCAATGATGTGTACGAGGAAATCGATAGCATTTGCTCAGCAAGTGACAATGAATCGGGTGCCAACACAGGCATCTGGGACGTGCTCACCGATCGTAGTATTCGATTCCCGCTTGTAGCAGCTGTGGTGCTGCAAATTGCGCAGCAGTTTAGCGGTATCAATGCCGTTATGTTCTATGCCAGCTCTTTCTTCAAGAATGTGGGTTTGAAGGACCCTTTAGTAGGCGCCACGCTGGTGTATACGGTAAACGTTATATCGACGGGTGTTGCGCTAGTACTCATGGACACGGCCGGTCGCCGACCGTTGCTGATCTTTTCTACAAGTGGCATGATTGTATCCAGTGTTGTGCTGACGCTGGGCCTGATGAATGCGCTTCCGTTTGCAAGTATGATTAGCGTGGGCGGCGTCATGTGCTATGTTTGGTTCTTTGAGATCGGTTTGGGTCCTATTCCGTGGCTGATTGTGGCGGAGATGTTTCCTTCTAAGCCACGACCGACTGCCATGAGCATTGCTACCATGGTAAATTGGTCTTGCAGTTTTGTGGTTGGGCTTATGTTCCCTACCTTGCAAAGCAAGCTGGGCGAGTACACGTTTGTGCCATTCGGTATTTCGCTATGCATGGCACTTGCTTTCACACTGAAGTACGTGCCTGAGACAAAGGGTAAGACCATTGAGGAGATCCAGGCTGAGCTTAATCTGAAGCAGCAGCAGTGAATGGTGGATAAGGATAAATTGGCTACAGCACAAAGTCTAGAAAGCCAAGAATGCGCTGAGCGTTTAGTCACTTCAAAAAGAAGTAATAACACTTGCGAATTGCGTTTGCGTTAGTTAATGGGCTTGCAGCTGATGATCGTAATCAAAAGGACCCGTCCCTGACTGTAGTCCCTTTCTTCTACCTTCTTTGTCGTCCTTTATGATGTTTCTCCTCTAGAGGCTTGTAAACTTGCAGTTGGTCTTCATTCCGAAAAAACTTCTACGCGCTGCTTCGCACGGCGGTGCATATTGTTTTGTGAGAAGTATGAAACAATGTTCGTACAACAAGGTTACGTTCATGAACGAAAAATACCACTGCTTTAATTGTTATCTCTAAATCTTGCGACGCTTCTTCGCATCGTGCTTAAGTATCTTCTTTACAACACGGTTCTTCTGGGACTGCACTTGGCGAGCCGAAACGAGAACCTTCGATTGCACAGACTTGCTCTTTTTGATCATCATAAAGTGCTTCAGGCGTTTCTTTTCCGTGTTTGTAGTTCCACCACCTGAACGCTTGTGCTTGTAGTCTTCGCGACCTTCGAGGACAGCTCGAAGTCGTTCCTCCTGCGTCAAACGCTTCTTCTTCGAGTAACCTTCAAGATCGGTCGGGTTAACTTTTGTAGCATTTGAGCTTGCCTTGGCAGCATCTTCCTCTGCCTTGCGCTTGCTACGCGACTTCGGGTCCTTCAAAGCCGCATCGCGCTCTTTTTTCAACATCTCGATGCGTTCAAAATCGAGGGGAGTCAGGATTCGACGAGCGTCTAAGCGATCCGTTTGCGAAACTGCCAATACCTCCTCAGTTTTTTCCGTGTCAACATCCTTCTTCTTACTCTCCACTTCACTTCCACGCGTGTTGTCTTCCTCATCAGACGAAACGTCCACCCACTCATCTTCAGACCCGTCTTCGTCCGATGTAGATGAAGCAACCTCCCATCCATCCTTGTTGTCTTCGCCGTCAAAGCGTCCAGCAGCTTCGGCTTCCGCCAACAAATCCGCACCGTCTACGCCTTCGCTTGCTACAAGTTCACCGAAGCGGTGAGGCTTAACTGCATCGTTGTGATACTTGCCGCGGTTCTTGCGCTTAAGTAGAACGGGATGTATATCCCGAATAAGATTAAGCACTCCACGAGCTGCCATGACAATAGTTTTGTCGCGCGCGCGGTTGTACTGAATCAAATCGCTCACTAGCACGTCCATCCCGTCGCATTCCAGCAACAACGGAATACGACGAAAAAGCTCACGCAAAGAATTGATGCCGACGGCTATGACTTCGGACGAGCAGCGTTCGGTGACAAAGTTGTGCGCAATACTCTTGACAACTGGCAGAAGTTCCTCGGGCGGAATTTCGTCGTGGCAAGATTGCACCAGGTATGCTAGGATAGCAGTCACATTCTGCTGATGAGACTGCAGATAGCGCTGCAAAAGTGGGTAGAAAGGAAGCACCACAAGTTTGTGAAAGCCCAGAACACGGCCAATAAAATTCATCATCAGCAGCTTCACTTCAAAGCGTTCCGTGCAGCTCCTAAGTAGCTTCAGCTGGCGTTCAACGACGCCCTGTGGATCATTTAGCAACTCTATTGCAGGGAACGTAGCCACAAAGTCGATTGCACGTTTGCGTGCCCTCTTGTTTTTGTAAAGTGCTTGCAAAGTATCACGCTGACGCTTCTTCGTTTTCTTCGAGTACGCGTGAAAATCAACTGCTACAAGAGCTTTTTTCTCTTTCTTTTGCTGTTCCTCATCCTCCAGAATATCATCGTCAATTCCCAAAAAGAAACTCAGCGACATCACCAGAAGTTTCGTGTTCTTGCTTGTGCACGCCGTGGCGATCACATTCACGCTACGTTGATCGTGCCAGATCTTGCGCTTGAACAGCTCCATCAGCACCTGCAGTGACTTAATGGCAGCGTGCTCACTTTCGTCCTGAAGCATCTCAAACAGAAAGTTTTGCAGAGCCTTATTTACTTTTAAATTGCGCGATGTGGCGTTCAACTGGCGAATGTCCGACACAATGTGCTTGTACAAAAGCTCACGCAGCCTCTTATCTGGGCAGCGAAACAACTCAAAGAATAGCTTGAGCAACGTGATAGCGTCCACAAGGCCACGGTTGCGCAAAAGCATGAGACTCTGCACCAGCGTCTTGCGAAGCTCTGGTTCCAGCACCAGATAATTGTCACGTAGCAGTCCCATGATTTGATCAGGGAAGGCCACCATCTCCACCGGGTAGCACTTTGCCACATGACTCAGGAAACTAACCAGCGCTCCAAAATGCGCCGACTCCTTTGTGGGCTGTAGTAGAAATAGCTGATACTCGCTCTCGAAATGGCGCTGCTGCATTTGAAACTCAGTGCGATAGCCTATCGGGTCGCGTTTCACCATGTTCTGCAGCTGCGGCAGCTTGCCAATCACATCCGGTCTGGACGCGTTGAGCACTTCCATGATTACGTACGTGACAAAAAGACGATTGCGTCTAATCCCAGAGTTAACAAAAAGTAATGCTTCGGTAGTTTAAGGATGTCGTCGGCACCTCCACCCATTCGTTTCGCGTAATTACCTCGCATAAGTGACATTCGGACACTTGAAAGAGTGACTAAAAATGAACAAGCAAGAGCACGAAGCCTCGTTTCGTCTGCAAGAGCCACGGAGCGATGTCTGCGTTCGTGTTGTGCAGAATACGACCCAAGTAGATGGATTGGGTGGTGAAGTATGGGCTGGTGCTCTTGTACTTTGTGAGTTCCTGGAAGCGCACGATCAGGATGTGGTGCTGGGACGTGACTTGATTGAGTTGGGTGCTGGCTGTGGGCTTTGTGGACTCGTGGCTGCCTCACTTGGTGCCAAATCGGTTGTCTTGACGGACGAATATCCAGACTTGCTGGAAAGAAACACTTCCAAGAACTCTCATCTCTGGGCTGAAACTGAAACTGACAGTGTTTTGCCAATTGTCTCGAGCGGTGAGCTGGAGTGGGGTGTCACCAAGTCCATCACACCGTTTGCCCACAAGTTCGACACTATGATAGGCAGTGAGATAACACAACTGGGTCGAGATTTACATGTACCATTGCTTGAAACTATTCGCTTTGTCCTACGCCCTCGAATCATCTCCCTCGCGCTGCTCTCAATGGATCTATGCCGTGCTACCTGTGAAGGAAAATGCGACGTGAACAAGTGCACTGCCTCGCACTTTGTAGCCACAGCAAAGCAGACAGGTTTTACGGTATCCAAACGTTTATCGGTACGTTTGGCGTCTTGCAAGAGAGTGACGACGTTGGTGGGTGCATTAGGTCGACCACTTCATGTCGACAAGGACGACTGGAGTGTTGTCTTTGAGCTGCGTCTTGAATGTGTGAAGGAATAAAATGGCTACCTTTTAGTACGCAAATTCAAACTGCATTTTAGTATGACCGAGCCAGTATCAGAAAAATATTGAGAAAGGAGAAATCTTGTGCCATGCCACCTCTCGTAGTGATCCGGAGCGGCTGCAAGCACGTTGAATACCTGGAGAATCGCAGTGCCTGGCGACGTGTGCCACGACCAGATTGTCCTAGCGACGGCGATAACGAACATGCTGATGACGAAGATGACGAGGAACTGCTGCGTCAGGCAGAAGAAACGTGGGCTTGCGTCAGCAACAACAATTGCGGCAAAGTTTTTGATTTTTCACGTGAGCGATGTGATGTGGAAGGGATGCACACCTTTCGCTGTGCTGACTGCGGCAACGTGGTGGCCGACTACGATGATGTTATCTCCAAGACCTTTTTTGGTCGCACTGGCAAGGCTTTTCTCATGAATAACATGTAGGCGTGAGAAAGATGATGGACTACACTTCAGTACTAAATACCAGCTGTGTGTCGCACAGGTACAATGTCCGTGTTGGTCCCGCTCGCAATCGCTTCCTGATGACTGGAATCCACTCCATCGCTGACGTGTTGTGTAGTCAATGTGACTTGGTGTTGGGTTGGAAATACGTAAGTGGAAAACAGATATTTAACGTCGACGAGTACTAACTCTCATGATATACTCACAGCTGAAAGCCATGGAGAGCTCCCAGAAATACAAAGAGGGCAAGTTTATTCTGGAGCATGCAGTTATCCAGGATGATTCAGAAGAGCAGACCTGGAATCGGTTCTAGACCATTGTCGAACTTGTAAACACTTGATTGACCTTGCAATCGATATTTGTATGTGTAGCGTAAACAATGATAACGAGCACGTCGAGTGTGAACGGACAAGACAAAACTTACCATTGTGCACGGGAAATTTGGCACGCACGAGAAAGCAAATACTATAACTTATATGTCAGTCATACATCGTTCCTCTCTGCATGACCAGTGAAGATACCAAATCCCAGTAGCCTGGCATAATATCACTTTGATCTTCACTGCTGCTAGGTATCTTCGTGCATGTTTCTACGCATGTCGATTGCTCTACTGCCCCGGTGGGCCACGCATACCAGGCGGTGGACCCGGGGGCCCACGCATTCCCGGTGGATGCATCACTCCTGGCGGTGGTCCCATTCCCATTCCGGGGGGCGGGCCCATACCCGGAGGTGGCATTCCCATGCCTGGCATGGGTCTAGGTGGTGGCATCAAGCCACTGGGAGGTCCAGGCATGCCGCGACCTCGGCCATAAGCCTGCGGCTGTGCCATCGCCGCCACTACAAACAAAGCAGCACACACATCAGAAATGCAGAAGTTAGCCTCGCCTTGTCACTTCACAGCGTGAGGAACTGGGACGGCTGTGTTGCTATGGGGCAGGCTCCATCATACTAAGATCGTAGGCAGTAGTTTCCTATGTTGGTGCTCAGCCAGGTTCGGAGAAAAAAGCCGTACACCCGATCACTTATCTGTTCGTGTGATCATTTGGAGCCAGCCACATGTCAACCCGTCCGGGCATAAAGCTAATATGAATGATATCTATATACATACCTTGTCCTGGCTGCATCATTCCTGGTGCAAGACCACCAATTCCACGCATAGGGGCCATTAGTCCCATGGGTGGACCACCCATCAATGCCGCTGGGATACCACGTCCTGCCGCACGCGCCATACCTGGACCATTCGGTCCAACAGTCTCGTTCTCCTTGGCAAGAGGCGGACCCTCTACCGTAAGTGACACGACGCTCTCACCACGTAACAACACGAGCCCCAAATGACGCTTCTCCACACGCTCCTCTGACACTGCTGACTTGATTTTGGCCTTAAGTGTGCGAAACTCCTCGCAGTCGCCCAGCACCAGGTTCATGTGCTTATCAAAGGCCATAAAGTAGCCAATGAGCACACGTGAGTCCTGTAATGTCACCTTCATGCGGTAGTTAATGTAATTAAGCATCTTGCTGCTCTTGGTCATTACCATCTTTGCCACTGTGTATCGGTCTATAGATTAACCAAGTCAGCACCAGAGTCGAAGTGAAGTAATAGATACCGCCACTCGATCTTAAACCTTTTAATTTGCATCATGTAGTCGTTGTCATAGGTTTATCCAATATCAATACACATACTTTTGCATTGCCATATTAGAACGTTTGTAAGAATGTCAGACGCATTCCCGGCAGCAGGAACTTGTGCGGAGCTGCTTTTGGCTGATAAAAAAGACGCCGTGTATGAAAATGAGCTCAAAAATTTACTACGTGATGTGTTGGAGCGCGGCTGCGGGGCACATTTGTTGTCGCAGCTGCTACCGGAGCTGTCGGCCTTGTCCTCTTTGCTCTACTACGCAATGTCTGTCGGTGTGCAGCAGCCTGGTCAGACGCTAGGGGAAGAGTTCTGCGACATCATTCGCGTGACCAAGTCTGGATATGAGCCCGTGGGGCCTGTCCAGCTTTGGCGCCATTTACTATGGCTCGCTTGTGGTGTGATGCCCGAGTACCTAGTCGCGCGGTCGCAGAGCGGTTGGAAAAACTTGGGCCTGCTTACGCGTACGCCACGAGAGCGCATGGAGCAGCAAATGAGGCTTCGACAAGAAGCTGCAGAAGCAGTTACAGAGGTTTCTGATGGTGTGCAGCCGCCTGTGAAAAGTAAATTGGCAAGGATCAAACCACTACGATTGCTTTATCAAGTTGATCGTGTCGTGTATAAACTGAAGTCAATGCGTACGTGGCTTGAAAATGAATGTTTTTCGGCATCGTATCAGTTTAATTTGGATTGGGTACTGCAATGGGGAGCCCACGCGCACCTTGCAGCTTTTTACGTGTTCGCACGGTACTTGCACGTGGCGAAGCGAGTAGCCAATATCCAATATGTTTTTGTACGGAAGGACTTGATGTCTGGTATGAACCTGTCTTTTCTTGGCTATTTAATGTCGCTGCGGCTGTTTACCACGGCGATACTTGAGCTGAAGCGGCTTTACGGACACTACAAGCAGGATAAGAAGCGGCAGCAGGAGGCAAGGGCAGTTGCCGGAGTTTCTGCAACTTCGTTTGGTTTTTCAGAGAGAGTGCCTTCGTCGCTTTCATTCCCAACTGTGAGCAAGGCGTTTTCTCAGCAACAACCCGAACGTGAGCGTAGTGTTCCTCGGCAATCTCGTCGTAAATGTGCTCTTTGTCTGGGTGAACGTATTTTTCCTGCCGCTACCCCCTGTGGTCACATATTTTGCTGGAAGTGCATCGTAGGCTGGTGCCAAAAGAACAAAGCTGAATGCCCGCTTTGTCGTCAAGAGACGCACCCTCAGCAGATCAAGTGCGTGTATAACTACATTTGACCGAGTTACAATGTATATTAATTTCCGGTTATGCTAGTAGTCTCGATTAGCGTTTCCGGTGACGTTTGTTCTTCTTGTCCATGGACTTAGTAGTCGTTCGTTTTCCCTTTTCTCCCGTCTGCACTTGTGCTTCCGTGCTTTCCTGATCTCCCTTCGCGGTCTCTACTGCGTCAGCGTACATTTGGTCGCTGCTTAGCGCACTGTGAATGAAACGTTTGGAAGCACTCTTGTCCAGAACCAATTTGGGACCCTTTGCCAGCTCTTCTGCGTCCTTGATCTTCTTTATAAAAGCCTTTACACGCTCCTGAATGCAAATACAGATGCCATTGTTAGCAGCTTTACAAAGTTACTTGAACGGTGTGACATAGACAGTCGTACCAACTCCTGCTTCACGTGCGTCTGTCGGATGTCCTTCGGAGAAACTCCCTGAGTCTTTAAAAATACAAACAACAATGCGTTGATAGTGTACGCTAGCAGTGTTGTACACGCATAAAGACCAAGTCAATCGATTGTCAACGCACGACCCGATGCCCAGCAGGTTTAGTACACGTACCTAGCGAAACCTGCACTTTTGCACGCTCCAGAGGACTAAGTGGGGCCACAAATTCTTCCAAGGAGGTCTGCTTAAGAAGAGATAGATGTTCCTCCACTGCTGCCAGCGTCTGCTCCACGTTACCAAAGGCTTCCACCGATTGCTCGCTCATTGTTTAAAAAAATATTGATTGGAAGACGACAACTAGAAAATATGAATATTATGCTAAAAAGCTTCAAATATTTCTAAATTGTACAGAAATGGCATACCGGAACCTTTACTTCGAGGTGAAAGTGGATGTGCCTTTGTGGATAACATGGTGACGACCGCATTTAACATTTTGTAGCTCAGCCACTTTTGTTTTACCAAGCTAGATACTTTAGATGCACTTGTTACTACAACACAAAGCCGCTGCTAGGTCCATCAGCGTCAGTGTCGGTATTACTGCTGCCATTGACGTCTTCAACACCATTATTATCACTACGAGGGCTCGTGTCTTTCTTGCTTCTTTTCAAAACCACATCGACGGCATGCGAAGCGGCTGACGTTGGCGCCTGACCGTGTGGATTTCTAGCCTGCAATGTATCAATCAGGGTCTTCTGTACGTCAATCATTTCGCCCATCTTACCAACAAGCTCCTGAAACCGTTGGTCCATCAGTGCAATGAACTGCAATAGTAGCACGCTCGTTGGATCTACGGTTTCAACGGAGGCCTCCACCGCCGATGCTGAGCGCTTTCTGCCGCTAGTATGATCACCTGACAATGGAACATTTCCGGACATTGGGAGGTAATGAAGAGGATGGGCACTAATGTTGGCAGTATTTTCTTCACTCTTGGTAGTGGACGATTCTGCTTGCGATGTCAACTCAACTTGCTGGCTCTGTATCGAAGTTTCTTGCTTTGCTTGAGACGTCTGAGCGTTTTCACGTAATGACTCAGTAGCTGAGCTCGCGCTCACGACGCAGGAGGGTTTTCTACCAGCCATCAACATGACCGACGGCGTCGCGGGTACTGCAGTAACAAGTTCGTGCTTCACAGAGCTACGAGCGTTCTCCTCTCTAGCCACTTCGTACTGCCGCCGATGCTTTACCGAGTAGACCTCGCCATCTTTTAAGTGCATCCTTGTGAAGTGCATCTTGAATTTCTGCGTGCGCATGGGCTTGTTGCAGTTCGGGAACGTGCAAATGATGCCATTCTTGTGCTTGTTGCCCACCATTGAGGGATACGCGAGCTTGGGTACCCTCTAGGTTTTATAAGGTTACGCTTGAGACCTCGAATATTTTATGTGATTTATTAAATTGCCAAAAACTACAGCTTCCTCTATAAGAGCATTTTTTCTACTAAATTATAAGAAGGAGCTAACAGCGAGACCGAGTTTTGTGCTTAAATTTGTTGTTTTTAACTAATCAATTTCGATAAGTTTTTTAGTGCCGAAATCGGTTTAATATACGTTAAAAACGAAATTATGGGTATAACTAAAACCATTTGGTCATGCACTAACGTCAACCATGATAGCTACGATACGATTGAGGATGCTGCTCGCGCTGCTACTAATAGCGTTGCTGCAGATACACACTGTCGCTAGGAGCATAAAGTCAACCCTGGGCTTTATTGACAATAAGCGCGTTGTGGAGCTAGACCCAAGCGTGCAGCACGTTCCGTTGGACCCAGCGAAGGCACATCTGCGGCCACCTCCACCCCAAATTCCCTCGTCGTTCGACATCTTTGTGGGTCTTTCTGTCTTCCGCGATGGCTTTCGCTGTGGTAAAACCATTTTCACGGGCATTAAGCGGGCCAAGTACCCAGAAAGGCTCTTCTTTGGCGTCGTAGACCAGGTGAACACTGGCGACGAGCGTTGTCTTGACGAATATTGCAAGATGGCGGAAGCGGAGTGGCCTGACAAGGGACTTTGTCCCTACAAAGATCACATTCGTGTTGATTTACGCTCGGCCTTTGAGTCGCGGGGTCCCACGCTCGCGCGCCATCAGCAACAGAAGCTGTTGAAGCAAGAAGAGTTTTGTTTGCAGCTCGATGGCCACAGCATCTTTACAAATCTCTGGGATGAGAACCTATTGGCCGACTGGAAGCAAGCGGACAATGAGATGGCCGTGTTATCCACGTACTTGCACCACATGCATGACTTTGTTCTGGAGAACGGTGACAACGCGATCAACGCAGAGTTGCCCCATCTGTGCTCGACCATTCGCGACAGGAACGACATAATCCGCAATGACGGTGCCAGTTTGATCCGTGACTCCAAGTATCCGCAGCTGCAGGCGCTCTGGGCTGCCGGTCTGTCGTTTAGCAAGTGCCACGCTGAACGTCGTGTGCTGGTGGACTCGCACACGCTCTGGATGTTTGATGGCGAGGAGTTTTTGCGCGCGTCTCGCTTGTGGACGAATGGTTACGATATATACTCTCCTAGTGAAATGGGCTCCGTGATCTACCATAACTACACAAGGCCGTCTGTCACCTATGACCGCATGAAGGTGGATCCGCGGGTAAAGGCGCGCGAGAAGGAAATGGGAAAACACCGTTTCTATCACATCGTTGGCAAACCTGTCAAGGGCATGATTGACACGTACGAACTGGACAAGTACGGATTCGGCTCTGTGCGTTCGTTTAAGACATATCTCAACTTTTCTGGTGTGACTTTCCAGGAAGGTGTGAAGGATAAAGATTCATGTAAGCAACTTCACTGGGTACCTTATGAGAATGCAACAGAGATTGAAGCTCTGATGGAAAATGGCTGGAAGTTGCAGGGGCTTGCTGCAGATGTCCGCGCTGAAAAAAGTGCGAATTTCAGCGACGATGAGGGGTTAGCAAGGTCGAAGGCGCGGCTGCGGCAGGAACTTGTGGACACTGGTACAGCGAAGGGTCCCTCCGCTACACCAGTATGGCTCTTCATGTTTGTAGTTGTCGCTGTTCTTTTCGTGACTCTATCGAATGACAGCGTATACCGATCGATCCAACTTACTTTCTACGCCCGTTGGCCGCGCAAAAACAGCTCCAAAGAGTAATGGGGCACATTGATCATAGAAGACGTGTTCCGCATTGACATGCAAAAAAAAGTCTTGCTCACACTTCAAGACCTGTCTACTTAAGCTGTTCGAGCAACGAGGTTAGAGACTGTTTCGCGTTGGTGTTGAGCACGTCATCGTCGGTTTCTTGAATGCGCTGTAAAGCTGAAAGAGCACCGTTAGAGCGGCACCAGGCCACGTTTTTCTCGTTGTTTACTACAACACTCTCCAACGCAAGTAGCGCATTAGTCTGAAGCGATTCCAATACCGCACTCTCAATGTGTTGGACCAGCATTCCCAGTCCGCCGGCTTCAGCCACGAGTGACTGGCTGGCTGCATTGAGATGAACGCCATGGTGTACAGCCCAGGCAGCGTTGCTGTTAACATCTTCAGAGAATACTGGTGACAGCAACAGCACAAGAGTCGGCAACGCGCCATTCTCGCGAATCAAATCCTGTATGTCGATGTCCCACCCAGAGACAATATTACCCAGAGCAAAAGTAGCTGCCCCGCGCAGCGGATCGCTGTACTCGTCTTCAAGCAGCTCGCATATGCGCTGCACGCCGTCTTGCTCGATGATCTGGTGTCGGCCTTGGGCGCAGCTAGCAATGTTAGCTATGCAAGTCAAGGCTGCACGCTTGATGGCTTCGTGTGGGCTCGCAAGTACGCTCAAAACTGCGCGCACAACCTTTGAAGAAGAAACGACGTCCGCAGCCGTCGGTTCCAGCGCCACGTTGCCCAATATGAGACACGCAGCTGCCTGTAGTCGAGGGTCCGTTTGCGTCACAAACGGGATCAAAATCTCCAATGCGTCCAGTCGAACAAGCTCTTGAGTCACGAGAGACTCCGTTGACAAGCGAATGAGCGCCAGGAAAGCCGGCACCAGTAGATCAGATGACACAATGGTGTCACTATCTTGAAGAAAGCTTAACAAAGTCTCCAGCGTGTTACTGTCGACAATCTCCAAAACATGTCGCTCCTTGACCGCCCTGTCCATAGACGAGCTTAGTTCAATTGCATTCATGGCCGCTACACGGTCATCGGTAGAGGTTTTCTTGGCTTTAAGTGTGGTCGCCAGATCAAAGATGCTGCCAGATGACGTTGCGAAGCTCTGGAAAGTTGTGAGTGATAAGGGAAGACATTGAACTACCAAAGGACGAGTACGTATTGTTGCTGTAGTAAGTGGCGCAACAGTAAGCGCACCCCAGCGTCGCACGGAACCGACCACTTGCCTCAGTAGCATTTGAGAATTATGTAAATGTGTGTGCTATTAAAGTTTGTCACTAAGTCGTCACTAAAGCGAAACAATTCGACTAATACGTAGCTATAGTAAAATGGGCAAGAATCGGCACAGTAAAGACCGATTGTTCATTACGCAGACCGAGCACAAGTATCTCTACGGTGGTAAAAAGCAGGAGATCCGTCGAGCTTACAAACGTATGCAGTGTAGATTTTCTTTTCTTGTCTTCTTTTGTTGTTTGTGATACTAGCTCTGGTGATGGTGCTGTGTCATTTAGGTCTTCCATTCAACTGCTGTGCTATCACTCTCTGTCCCTTCACGGTACGACCAGAAGATCATCACTGTCTTGTACTATTTTATTGTGCATAATTCATTGCATAATATGATTTTAGAATCCGGTATGCACACACGAGGGTCACTTGTTTGATTTGGAAGCTGTCGTACCTTACGTGAAAGAGCATCAGATCGTACGTCTTGCAATTGATGATATTGGCGCAGATGTTTTACCAACTATTGACATTGTTGCTTTGCAGAATCCTGTGACGGGAAAGCCTCTTCTTTTGAAGGAACTTATCCAGTTGCACTTTAGCAAGAATTCACAAGGGGAGTATTTCTGCCCCGTCACTTACAAGGTCTTCACAGACAATACCAAGATTGCCGCAATTGCGACTACAGGCAACGTTTTCTGCCACGAAGCAGTTGAAGAGCTTAACATCAAGCCTAAGAATTGGACGGTACCAATCTGCGGCTGTATAATGTATAGGTTTACATGGATGCTAACAATAGCTTCTCTCTGGATTTATGCCAGGATCTTATATCTGGTGTAAAGTTTAAGCGCAAAGACATCATCATTCTGCAGGATCCGCAAGATTTGTCCACTCGCGAAATAGAGAATTTTGAGCATTTACGACGCGCAAAAGCGTGCGACCACGTACGTACAAGGAAATGTTGCGTTCATTACACTGTTTGGTAATGAAAAGTATGCTATATGGTGTAGAATGTCTCTGTAACAGCTGCAGCTCGAAATATTCGTACAAACGCTGCCACAGATCGCATTCTTGAAGAGGTAAGGGGCTGGAGCGAGTTGATATGCTCGGTAACAATGGCCGGAGATAGCTCACACGATTTTGTGTATATGGTAGCTGGACGCTAAGCGAGCGGCGCAAAAGGAGCTAGCAAAAAAGATTTTGAGCAAAGCTGATGGCGTGAGCGAAAAGGATAGAATTGTTGCTTCGTTGACCCACCGCAATTTGTCACAAAAATATGCTGTGTCAAAGAAGATGGCAGGATCAAGCAAGTTGCAATACTCACAATTTACTTCAGGAGAATGCTCAAGCTCGTTTACGTCTAGTGTGAGATCTCCCGTAACGAGCAATGCGATGGCGCTAGCCTCTGAACAGGAGCTTCTTGAGCGGAGGTGGCAGGCTGTGCGAAAGCTGAAGAAGAAAGGCCTTGTGAGACTTGAGACCACCCTTGGCAACATTAATGTGGAGGTGGATTGCGATATCGTTCCGCAGACGGCAGATAACTTTTTGACCTTGTGTCAGAACAAGTATTACGACGGTACCTTGTTTCACCGTGTCATCAAAGGATTCATGATGCAAGGAGGAGATCCAACAGGAACAGGTCGAGGTGGCGAATCCATTTGGAAGAACCCATTCCGTGATGAAATCGACAGCCGACTGGTAAGGAGATGTAATTAGCTTTCAAGTATGCCATATCATTGCCTAAACCTTACCTGTGACGGCTTTTGCGTGTCTTCTGCAGTCTCACGACCAACGAGGTGTGCTGAGCATGGCAAACGCTGGACCGGATACGAACAACTCCCAGTTTTTCATTATCTTCAAAGTATGCCCACACTTGGATAAAAAGCACGCTGTATTTGGTCGGGTTGTTGGAGGGATGGATGTGCTGGACACCGTTGAACACGTGGAGACTGGTGCAGAAGACCGTCCTATCGAGGATATACGCATTAAGAGTGCTCAAGTTTTTATAAATCCGTTTCAGGAATACGAGGAAGCTCAGGAGCAAGGTCTAGACGTCGTGCAGGCAGCGAAAGAAAAGGCTGCGCGGGAGGCAAATGATCAAGTGCAGGGTGCTGTGTTGAAAGTCGGTGGGAAGTGGGTCGCCTATGACGATTTAGCAGAAGTGGATGTGGCGACAATCCCCACAAGCGAAACAACTAAAGAAGAGAACGTGGGGAAATATTTGACGACCAAATGCGATGGCGTCACCAAGAAGCGGCTGTCGAAACCTCGAATACCTACTGCCATAGAAAGCAAGAAGAAGAGCAAGAAATCATCTGGATTTGGTAGTTTTTCTGGGTGGTGATGCTATTATTCGGAACTGAATTGGCCAAACGCAACCTTCACACAGAAACATGATGGCTGTTGGGGTAAAGCTCTACTGACATTTTTCTACTAAAAACAAGGATGTGGGAAGGACTGTTTGCATCAATGGACAAATACTTCGTGGAGAAAGGTATTGGTGAGGATATGTACGTGATTGTGTACAAAGCCAATGACAGGGTGCGTTGACTATTCCGTTTTACTTACGTAGAATCAGTGGGCTTTGCGACCGAGTTATCTAGGAGAGCGGTGGAATCGGGAATGTTCAAAAATGCCGATGGTAGGATAAAGGTGCTCCTGTTGTAGATAAAAAATTATTGATCCACTGCTGTTTGCATCTTGTATTTTTTTCAAAGCTGTGTCAAGGCGAGACTGTAATAGTTGGCGGCAAATAGCGTATTTGACCTTGAATTTACGCAATCAAGTAGCAGCACTTAAGAAATTGTTGTAGCTGTTCGGTAGCAATTGGTAGGTGTCGTAGTTGTTAGAAAGGCATGGGCATACAATTGAGTAATTAGTCTCTTTTGTGGTAGCGTTCGCTGAACCAGACGACACAGCGACAATCTACGTATCTACAGATGCTATAAACGCTGTCGAAGAGCTTAATAAGAGCGGACAGGTTAAGACATTGGTTTTTATAGCAATGTCTTTATTTTTTAACATTTAACTACTAAACAAGTTCAGATTCTAACCTCTAACTCTAATTTATGCAAATTTGATTGGTCAGAATGTTTATCATCCGGGTAGAATTAAGACGTCAATTGGCGATATCATTTCTCTTACAATGTGATGATCTTACTATACTAATAGTACTGGTGCCTGATTTACATGACAAAAATATGATGTCGAGCCAACGACTTCGCACATGATGGTACATTTTACATTTTGCTACCATACAAGCAGGCTGTAAGAAAACATTAAGGAATAATAGATGCGTTCAAGCTTCTTTGTCGCAACTTTCCATTAGTCACTTCTGTCGGGTAATGCGACAAATCATCATGCAGCATGCAGCTCAAAATTTCAGCAATGTATCAGTACTTATGACAACAGTGTACCTGGCCCCACTTTGAGCTTTGGCAATCTATGACGAAGATTTAAAATTTGTTAACATAGCAATATAAGGTGGCAAAGATTGGAAATGTTAACAAATTTATGTTATAAAAATAAATTTTGCAATCTACAAGTGCTCAAAAAGATATGATGTTTAGATATTAATTTTTATAATGTAAATTCGACTGATACAAGCGCTATTACGCAGCGTAAAGAATTGGCGCAGAGGTCCGTCACTAAGGCTACCGTCGTCATCATCGTCGTCGTCTTTTTAAGCGCGTTCACTTTTAGCAATTGAGTTTCCGTGGCTTTTACATATTTAAGTTTCAAAAAGCTACTTCTCTTCAACATCAAACAAGATCAAGGTTCAAGATGGCTACTATTTTTTGGTTAAAACATCGCTAATTAGGCTTGGACGGAGATTGCGCGACGTAGTGAGGCCTTGATGACGTTGTATTTACAGCTGGTAGAAATCTTGATGTATTCATTGCCATCGTCGAGCACCACTGTGAGCCATTCCGGTACCAGCGACTCCAGCAGATATAGCTGCTCTTCAACCCTGCCCTTGATCGGAGCCCGTGCTGCCAGTCGGCGCAGTATATACGCTTTGGGAAAGATAGACTTCCTTGTGACCATCATTAGCGATTGCAACTGGTCGCTGAGCTGCGGCAGTGTCGACAAAAGCCGTCTCTTCAATATCTTGGCACTATTCTCCACAATGTTGTTCTGACCTGCCTCGTGCTTGCGGACTTTGTTGATAAGCCATTCCGGTAATGACCTTAAGTCTTGCGGTATGGGCTTCGCCAGCGCCTCCGTCAGCTTCTCGTTGGCTTTACTACTTACTGTGCCATTTTTCATCTGCTCCTTGCTATCGTTCTTACTAAGCACCATATTAAGACTCTCCTCATTTACAATCTCTGTCGGCACTTGAGGCAGCGGGGCCTTCTCAATCTCTACAAGTTTCATAGCGCCAATCAGCTCATCGTCCGTCATGTCTGGGAATTCCTGCTTGATAGCTTCCACATGTCCCTCCAAATAGACATTAACCTTGCGGATGAAGAGTGTGATACGAGCCTCGAGGCTCTCAGACTTGCCATCAAGAGCTGACAACTGCTGCTTACGCAGTGTGAGCACCGGCGGCTGTTGATTTAATCGCTGGCGTTTCGCCACAATCGAGTTACCGACGTCTTCTTGCGCTTGGCGGCGCGCAGTGCGCGTGTTCTTCTTCCACTCGAGGGTGTAAGCTCCTGGCAAAAGATACAGAATTTGTTGCAAATGCGCAGGTGTAAAGCTGAGCTGGCACGAGCTCTCCACGGCGCGTTTGACGGCGGCAAAGTCGGGCGTGTGCTGGTACAGCGTCAAGGCACCAAGTCCAAACTCCAGCGCTGAAAAGAGACGAACTAGAACACGTAAAGCAGGTGGTGCCTGTTTATTAAGGCGTCGAGTAGGGCGCTTTGAATGCGATGACAATGGAGCATCGATCTTGTCGTTTGCCATGATTGTACGTTGTATTCACTGCGTAATTTCTTACAGTAGAAATGTATGGACAAGCAATGACATTTTATTTGGGGATGTTCTATGGCAGGCAATTCTTGATCATAATTGTAAGATGACATTGATGGCAAACGTAAATGTGCATAGTGCTGAGTAATATAAAGCAGTTAAGAGGTCTTTCTGTGCTAGTGGATACACACTGTAGCGGTTGCTGGCGACCTGAACCAGCACTTGTGACGTGTTGGCTTCGAGGCGAGATTAGCGGTGTCAGCTTGAGTCACGGACGTGTTTACAAGCATATTAGTAATAAAGCGAGAAAGATCAATGTGCTATCGTTGCTACTGTCATTGGAGGATGCGAGAGCGTAATGCCGCAGGGTCGGTAGGAGGACGTGCAAGCTTTAAGCCGGTCTAGGACGGTGGCAAATTAAGAAGCAGCTATGCTGCACCACCTCTCGCTTCCTTGGTCGCGCCCAGACCAGTCCAGCTATGCACGCATACCTTGGTCTAGTGAAGAGCATATGCAGCTTGTCATCGCATCACAGCGGAGAACATACCTGAGACTGGCCGCGCATGGGCTGCTTATAAAGTTGAACGGCAAAAACGCAGATCCCGGGCAATGTATTACCTGCCGCATGTGTCGAGTTTTAACGTCTAAAATGTACCAATGTAGAAGATTTCGAAGTGGCGACTTGCGAAGATGAAAGGATCACTTTCTTGACGACTCGTCCAGTTAAGTTTACTGCTTTGCTCAAGTTGTTGTCACACGTCCCGTCATGGAAAACGTCCAAATATTAAAACGAAAAAGCGTCCTCGAGGGGACTCGAACCCCCAATCCCCGCCTTCGGAGGGCGATGCCTTATCCATTAGGCCACGCGGACTATATATTAGTAAGTTTGAATTACATACGTTTTATTAATAACGCGTTCTTTCGTTCGCTAGAAGCACAGAGTGCTTAAATAGAAGACACACCTGCTTTCGTCGACTCTAAAGCTAGCGCACCACGACCCATACGCGCTTTGTTGCCGACGAATTTTGGGTATTTATAAAAAACCAATAAGTTGTTGTGCTTCGCTGTCGCCTCCAGGACTTGTCATGAGGGGGAAGGATCTTGACCTGAGTGGCTTTTTTCATTGTATTAGTAGGGAGTTTTTGTCGGGTATCTTACAGGATAGCTATGGAAACCTTATATGTATTGAGTCCGCGTGGCCTAATGGATAAGGCATCGCCCTCCGAAGGCGGGGATTGGGGGTTCGAGTCCCCTCGAGGACGTTTTTCGTAAATTTATGAATTTCCTCACTTTGAACTGCTATGCTCAGCAAAGTATACGACAGCGTTTGAGATCACCTTGTTCAGTGCTTTTTACGTGCTGTATGCCTTTATATCTAATGAGACTGACGACGACAATGTGGCCATTCTAGTGCAACCTACTGCCGTAATCGAGCAGAGATACTTTTTTCTATCATATCTGACGCGTGATGCTACTAAAATTCGAGTATCGTGTTCATGCCGTCGAGACGATCACCGAGCAGCCGATGTACCTGAGAGAGACCACAATGATGTCGCTGACCTACACATGAACGCTGAAACTGCGTATCTCTAGCTACGGGTCAAAGATTGACATGGGGCAGTCTGTAGCAATAAATAAAGCCGCTATTAGTGCAACTGGTTTACCATTAAACAAATACTTTGTGTTTCTACGTCGATATATATTGTAAGTATATCGACTTGATTATCAACAGTAGCCACAAGGAAGACACAAGTGACCTAACTGAAGGAACTGGGATCCTTAGAGTTGCCAGTGAGGCGGCGAAACTTCTGTGCAATCTCGTCAAATTCGGTGCTCAGATCGTCGAGAGAGTTGGCCAGCGCTTCCACTGGTGACGACGCATCATTCGTCTGCACACGCACAGTAATGTCATGAATCAGCGGATGTGGGTGCTGGTAGCCGCTGAATGTCACGTTCGGGTCGCGCAGTAGCTGCCTGGAATTGGTGAGATGAGTGAGTCACTGTAAATCACTCATAACAGGAAGTCAAGAGCTCTAATTCTAGCACGCACATGCGAATGAGATTGCCCATAGTGTGGTCCTCGCGCAAGATGGTAAACTTGCCAGCGTTTGAGATCTTAGTGTCCTTCTCATACGTCACTTTCTGCGCACCTTCAGGCAGCAGGTACGCGTCACTTCGGCTCGGCGCGTTCATGTTGTTTAACTGGACAAAAACCCACGACAAAATGATAGTGGGTTTGTGTGGTGCACGTAATGTTAATCTATTGTGTGATGGACGTAAACTCCATAATGACGACCAAGACGGCGCCACACTCGAGCGGCCCGTCAGCAAATCATAGCAATTCACAGGCTGAAAGAAAGCGACAGCGGACGGCACGTTCCAAACATCGTCGAGTACATCGAAAATGGACGTTATATGCGCCGCTCAGGAGCACTGAGGACCCAACCATCCCTGTATCAGTGTCCACGTTCCGTTTCATGTCCTTCAACGTCCTCGCAGGTCTTGTTACCCCCATCATCATTTCATAAGAGTGAATGCTTTTTATATAAGAAATTGTATTGCTGTAGATTATCTGGTCAAACAGAACTATCGAAAGACCGACACTGCCACATACCGTCAGAAATATGAGTTAGTTGGGTCCAATCGTGCAGTACTCACTCGTATGTTCGACAAAGTATTGATTTGAGTTAATGTCGATGTGTTCTACAGCTGGATGCATCGTCGAGAGCGTCTACTGAGGGAAATTTTGCACTGGTCACCACACGTGGTGAACCTTCAGGAAGTGGACCACTATGAAGATTTTTTCAAGCCGAGATTGGAAAAAGCGGGCTTTGTGGGAGTCTACAAGCGGAGGTTGGACTCCTTTTTTTATGTAATTAGGTGTGGAAGGGAGGAGAAGTGTGTCTGATGCATGACTTGCTATCGATAGGACTGGAGAGACCACGCATGATGGCTGTGCAATTTTTGTAAAGAAAAGCATGTTTCGCATTGTGACGTCGCACGAGATCGAGTACCGCGTACAGGATCACCCTGTACTCAATCGTGATAACATTGCATTGGCAGCAGTGGTGGAGATCAAGTCCGACGCCAATGGGTCCGTTCCAGCTCGCTTTGTGGTCGCGAACACGCACTTGCTATTCAACCCAAATGTTCGTATGCAGTTCTTCGAGTGATAAACGTTCGTGTGTAACTTGACGTTCTTTTCATTGGTGCCGCTGTACAGCGTGGTGAGATTAAATTGGCTCAGCTGGATATGCTATTGAAATACCTGACGTCACTGCGGCAACAACAGCAGCAAGTGCTGCCGATTCTTCTCGCGGGGGACTTCAATATTGCCCCACATAGTCCACTTTACCATTTTCTGTCATCAGGAAAGCTAGATGCGTCTGGTCTTTGTCGCAACGGCTTGTCCGGTCAAAATCTGGATACACATGCGCTCAAGGTGTGTAATTCTGCTTTTTATCACTGTAGTGTGGGCAATTCTAATTGCACGCTGTTTTTCTGATGACCAGAAAGCATCTCGTGTCGTAGAGAATGGACAAACTCGTCACCACGGAAATGGTACCGCTTTTGGAAAGTATAACTGTGACCGGGTTCAGCGAAACGACTTTCGAGATTTTAAACCCAACACTTTGTACGCGCATGAGGTAAATCGACTTTATTGATGGTATGGATGACTGGTTAGATAATCTAACTCAACCCTGATGTGACATTGGAACTCAAGCTTGACTTGGCTAGTGCGTATGCCCAGTCACCCGATGACAGATGCACGGGCGAACCAAAGTTTACGATATTTCATAGCAGCTCCAAGGGTGCAGTAGACTACATGTGGTATACTCGGACCTCGTTGCACTGCCATGGGGTTTTGGAAATGATCCCGGCTGGGGTCTTGTTCAAAAACGGCGAGCTACCTACCATGGAACATTCGAGTGATCACCTGTCGCTTGTTGCCGATTTTTCACTGCTTTGAGTAGTTGCCGGTATGAGGATGAAACAACATGCCTTGTGTAATAGATAAAATAGATTACATAGCAAACGCATATGCGTTGCCTATGAGATATCATTTGTTTTGGTACCGTTGAATGACTAATATCTACACACGACTACAGACTCTCGACAGCGTACTACTTTATCATACTCTATTTCTTCAGCAGCTTAGCGATCCCGTAGCTCACCAGACCAACCACAGCCACCCCAAATAGGTGGAAACTCAGCGGTGTACCGAAAGGAGGCACAGCTGGCACTGGGATGTTGCCTGGGTCCTCGTACAGCGCTGTTCGCTTGTGCTTCGGATCGCGGAGGATCGCCGCCACACGCCGACCTGCAACAAACCCATCTTCGTGAAAACCTCGACCCAACCAAGCACCGGAAAGAGAGATATTCTCCTCCTGGATAATGTCGTCCTGAGGAATGCAATCCGCAAGCAGACGCGGGTGGTCCCAACGGAAAGCCGAAATGGTCTGTTCAGGAGCGGGACGCTTGCCCTGGAAGTCATGCGGTGTGATGGTTACAAAGACGTCCTTCTTGCTGTTTAGGCGCTGAATACGATTCATCCAATAAGTGAGGATGTACTGCTCATCCTTTGTAATGAGGACATTCCAACTGCTCCACACCTTGTTCGAGGGCGGCAGCATAATCGGGTCGCGGTGAACGTATATCATGCTCTTGTGGTAGTGGAAACGCATGAGAGAGCGGTAAGCCTTTTCGCTCCAACGAAGCATCTTGGCGCTCTCGTCGGCATGGGTAGCCAGCACGACATGATCGCACTCGATGCGCTCGCCACCTTCAAGAATCACAGCCTTGCCACCCTTTATAACCTTGGCAACAGTAGCATTGTAGCGAACGGTACCATTGTACTCTTCGGTGAACAACTTGAGAAAGGGCTCAATGTAGCCCGAGCCAACGTACCACCAAAGTTGCTTAGGGCGATCAGTGCGGCGTCCAAGCGCGCCGAGAATGACCTGCCATAGCGGCATATAGAGTGAGTTGGAGTGCGTCTTGAGGCAGCGAAGAAACTGCGTCACGGGCAAGTCAAGCACATCGTCCTTCGGAACCGTCCAGAGAATGGCCACGAAAGCCAGGAAGTAATGGCGAAAGAACTCATTCGAGTAACGACCCTTGGCAGCCCATTCACGCGTCGTAATAGCTTCCTTCACGGGCAAAGTCATGAGATCCATTGTGAATTTGTAAATGTCGATGAGCACGCGCCAGATGCGAATGTCGAAGAGGTTGAGCAAACTGCCATGGAATGGGGCTCGCGATGAAAACTGCAGATCGCCCTCCACGTCCGACGTGACTGTGAGGCTCATGGGAATGCGTTTCTTGGTGGTACCGTCGGGCTGGGTGACGCCTAGCATCTTGAACCATTCTTTAATATTGGGATTCGAGTCGCCAAACATCATGAAGCCGATGTCCACCATCTCACCATCGATTTTCATCTCGTATGCATGTCCACCAATAGTCGCGTTTTTTTCGAGCAATACAACTTCATGACCATCCTTAACCAAGTGGTAGGCAGCAGAGATACCGCCAATACCGGAACCAACGACAATGATCTTCATTGATTTACAGATAATCAGAGTGGGCAACACTGGATCCAAAGTGGGTCCTTCTTGCGAACGTTTGCAAGTCAAACTGCTCTTTCATCCACAACCACAGAGGACCTCGATACAAATTGCAAGTCAAGTGCACGACTGATGAGGTTTGCACTTCAATTTGCGTAGCGCCAATTACAGTCCCCAAAGCCTTGCCACGATTGACGATTGCTGGCCGACGTTGGAACTGACGTCGTCACATTGGTGATCATCATTTAGCACCGCGTTACTAAAAAACTGGGCCAGCAACAAAGTAAACTTAGGAATAGGAGCAAGCTGATGCTAAAGCAACTGCGCTCATGGATATCCGCCATCGGTAACCCTCCAGCACAATGCCGCAGCTTGCTCTCAGATCGGGGCGTGTTGATATATAAGATGATGGATGATGACACCAGACGCAACGGTAAGCGGGAAAGGAATTTCGAGGAAGTATCATCACAGGTCATTATATGAACGAGGCTATGAGGAGATGCGGAGGTGGCACCCGTTACGGTCGCTACCGTAGCTCTGTGGACAGAGTGCCAATGTTAATTAAAGACTAGTCTACACTTTACCTCCAGGTGCTAAGGTAGAGGAACTGGGTAGTTCGTCCAGTTTTGCAGACACTATCATTTTACCTTAAGCATTGGCATTATCGTCGCTACATACCATGGCCACGAGGTGGTGATGCTCTAGAGACAAACGCGAGATCGACAGCAATGGTGGAAATCGGCTCATGATCTTTGATTGCTTGAACCTGAACATCAAGGCTTGTTTAAGTTTTCGAGCCCGAATGAAATCATGAAGCATTACCGATTAGTCTTATCGTACCCTCTAACATTAAGGATGATCTTTAGTCTCTCATTCTGTGCGCCGTTTAACGGCAGCAGTCAATGTCTTTAACCTTACCTGATCCGTCCTGTGTACATCTATTGCTTTACGATGAACTTTATATTAATGGACACGATTACATTAAATAAGGAGAACGAGGAAGAGCATCGCATCATACTGTCTGGTGATAGTGGACTAAAGAGGCTGTCGAAGAAGTGAACACTTGTATAAATTATCGGCATATTGAACAGGCAAGTCAAGTCGAGCTGAAACTTTGTCTACTAGATACTCAAAAAGTATCTTTTTGTCTTTTTGTAATAAACAGTTAAATTTCGATAAAGTACGATTTCCATCCTTTGGGGGAGAAGATTTCTTTCAACAGTGTGTGAAGTAACAAGAGGAAGAAACAATATGACCGTCGCGATCGGTCACTCCGGTACGTTTACTGCCTTTACAAGACACTAGGAGTACATCCCCCTATACTTCTATTCAATGCCTTCATATTGGCAACAATTGTTGACACTTCTGGTCTCCAGTGACCGTCTATAGCAAGCACAAGTTTAACTTAAAATCTGGTGGATCTTTTGTCTTATAATGTACAGCTGCGGGTATTCTAGCGCTCCTGGAAGAAAAAGACAATGCACTGAGGGTGCGTTAGTAAAAGAAGCTATTAAGTTAACATGTTCTAGTCTTATAAGACCATTATTAACGTCATTGTCATTACATTTCTCCAGGCTCATGCTCTACAGAAGCTAAACCAGGTCGTAGATCACTACTGGGCAGAAATTGCAGACGCTATTCCACTTATTGAGGAACTATCGGAAGAAAAGAGTTTTCCTGATCGTGAACTAGCAGCTTATGTTGCTTCCAAATGTTTTTTTCACCTCGAAGAATACGAAGATGCGCTGCGTCTGGCGCTTGGTGCCGGTACATACTTTGATCTAGACACACGTTCTCAGTACACAAACACAATCATTGCTACGTGCATTGATAATTATGTGGCTGTGCGTGCCAAAGAGGACCTAGAGGCCGAGAAGGCGCTCGACCCGAGACTTACACAGGTCGTGGAACGTATGTTTGAACGCTGCTATGCAGCAGGAGAATTCCGTCAAGCTATGGGCATTGCTCTGGAAACCCGACGTCTTGACCAGGTGAAGGAGTGCCTCGCTCGCTCCACAGACGTGTCGGCAGCGCTGTCGTACTGCTTTGAGATCTGTAAGACGGTAGTAACCAATCGCCACTTCCGTTTAAAAGTATACGAAGTCATGCTGGACGTGTATCGCTCACGACCGACCCAAGACCACGTCAGTGTATGCCAAGTATTGCAAATGCTGGACAACCACACAGAAGTGAGCAAGATTCTCGAGCAACTCGTGCGCGGTGGAGACCGCGACTGCCTCATCGCTTTTCAAGTGGCTTTTGATCTGAACGAAAACGAGAACCAAAAATTCCTTATGAACGTCTATCTTTCATTGCCAAGTCCCCCCGCTCCCACTTCTGAAGCAGTGACAGAAGACGTTACCCCCACGGCGGAGGAGAGCAAAACAGAGTCACCTATGCCAGTTATGGCTACCCCAACTATGTCTACCACGCCTTCTCCAACGCCCGCTGGTGCTTCTCCTGATTACTGGGACAAGCTGTCGAAGTTGAAGCTGATCTTGTCCGGCGAATTCCTCGTGGACCTAAAGCTGGACTTCCTTCACAGTCGTAGCGACTCTGACCCGCTGGTTATGAAGACTATCAAGACTGCCGTGGAGAATCGCAACTCTGTGCTGCACCATGCTGCTGTGATTGCACATGCTTACATGAATTGTGGTACAACTTCAGACTCATTCTTGCGCGAGAACCTGGAGTGGCTTGGTAAGGCCACAAACTGGGCTAAATTTACGGCTACTGCTAGTCTGGGTGTAGTGCACAGGGGCCACGTTCGTGAAAGCATGAACCTTCTTGCTCCTTACTTACCGCAAGGCGGTATGACGACTTCTCCATACTCGGAGGGTGGCGCACTGTACGCGATGGGTCTTATCCATGCGAACAAGGGTTTTGCAGGATCTGGAAGTAAGAATACGATAGAGTATCTGCGCGATGCTTTGAAAAACGCTGGATCGGATGAGACCGTGCAGCACGGCGCGTGTTTGGGTATTGGCCTGTGTGGCTTGGCTTCGCACGACTACGAGGTCTATGATGATTTGAAGACCATATTGTTCACCGACTCGGCGGTCGCGGGTGAAGGTGCAGGGATTGCCATCGGTCTTACGTTGCTTGGGGCGGGCGGTGAGGCACGTAATGGCGAGATTGTGAAGGACTTGCTGGCCTATGCGCACGACACGAAGCACGAGAAGATCATTCGTGGTTGCGTGATGGGCATTGCGCTGATGATGTACGAACGCGAAGAGCAGGCTGACGCGTTGATTGAGCAATTGACCCGTGACAAGGACCCGCTGATCCGCTACGGAGGCATGTACACTGTAGCCATGGCGTATGCTGGCACTGCCAACAATAGCGCAATTCGACGTCTACTACATGTGGCTGTGAGCGATGTGTCGGACGATGTTCGTCGTGCTGCTGTGACGTGTCTTGGCTTCATCCTGTTCCGTACTCCAGTGCAAGTGCCTAAGCTGGTGTCGCTGCTGGCCGAGAGTTTTAATCCTCACGTTCGCTACGGCGCTTGCGTCGCAGTCGGGATTGCATGTGCTGGTACTGCAAAGAACGAGGCTATTCAGCTACTAGAGCCGCTACTCGACGATGCTATCGACTACGTGCGTCAAGGTGCGCTGTTAGCTTTGGCTATGGTTATTATGCAGGAGTCTGAGGGTCGCAATCCAAAGGTGGCAGCTGTCCGTGCAAAGATTCTAAAGCTGATTACGGATAAGCATGTGACCACAATGACCAAGATGGGTGCCATTTTGGCGCAGGGTATCTTGGATGCTGGTGGTCGTAACGTGGTTATTTCGCTGCAGTCATACACCGGGTTTACAAAGATGGCCGCTGTGGTGGGACTGGCCGTTTGGGCACAACACTGGTTTTGGTACCCACTTTTTAACTTTTTGGAGTTGTCGTTCCAGACGACAATGGCAGTTGGTCTTAACAAGGACTTGAAGCTCCCGCGCGGCTTTGAACTCACGTGTAACGCTAAAAAGTCAGCTTTTGCCACGCCAAAGCGTATGGAGGAAAAAAAGGAGGAGAAGAAGGAGCTTGTCGCCACCGCTGTGCTGTCGACAACCGCAAAGGCACGTGCGCGCCAGGCAAAGCAGGATGCAAAAGAGAAATCTATTAGACCTTCTGACGTAAGTGGAGATATTGTCATGGAGGAGAAGGAGGCGTCTGTAGCCGAAGAAGAGATAAAGCAAGTAAGCGTTGAAGAGATGGACGTGGATGCTGAGGAGTCCAAGCCAGTAACCAGCAAAAAGGCAATGACAGTAAAGGAACCGAACGTCTTCACATTTTCGACGCCCGCTCGAGTGACATTGGCACAGGAGTCTGTAATTTCCCTGGATAAATCGCAAAGGTACATCCCGGTGATGTATCCTGTACAGAGGCTGACCGGAGTTATCATGCTGCATGACACAACGCCCGATGAGACGGAGGATGTGAAGGCTGTGCAAGCACCCGCTGCCTCTGGCGCGGAAAACGAGGCAGAGCCGCCTGAGCCATTTGAGTGGGAGCCCCCACAGTAGATATTACACCACGACAAGAACGTCTCTCTCAAGCTCGACATGCAGACCGAGATGAGAAGCACAGCTTTGTTCTCGACCCTGTCGCTGGCAAAAAAACAGTATTCGTAGCTGAAGGGTAAGGCTCGACCAGCACAGCAAGTCGAATATAATTTTCAATCAAGCATACTGACAAATGGGTAAAGTTGCTAGAATGTCGTTTGATGCGTATGCCACACGACCCAATCAATTATTGCTTATAATAAAAGTGAAGCTTTAAAGGTAGCAAAGTCCTAATCCCATCGGAGAGGAAGATTCAAGGGCTTGCAGTCATACAGGAGCGTCGCGCAGCCTCAAAGCAAGACGCAAGCAAATAGCCAGTGATTATATGAGTCGTAGCTTCAAGATGCAGCGTCTTTTGCCGCACGAGCAGCAACAATCGAGAGTTTACAATGGGTACGAGAGCAACTTTGATGGTGTCGGAGCCTTCTTGCTGTTAGGAAGTGACTCGACGGGCTACGGCTCTCGACTCAGTCGAAATGTGAAGAACTCATCCCGAGATACAGCGCCGTCCTGGTCACCATCAGATGTGATCTCTGTATCATCGTCGACGTCTAGGAAACTCTCAAACTGGCAGACATTCTACCACTTGCTGTCCTTCATTACAGGCTCGGGCATGTTGTGTCTACCATTGGCACTTGTAGAGATTAACTGGTATGGCGTGCTGCTGTTGATTGTAGCCGCAATAGTGAGTGCGTACACTTCAAAGCTATTAGTAGACTCGTTAGAAGTTCTGCGCTGGCTGAGAGGTACCAGCGTCTCGTACAGTGACCTGGGACAAGAGTGTTTCGGTACTGCCGGTAGCCTCTTTACAAGTGTGCTTGTGCACGTCTCGTTTCTGATTTTGTCTACTGGCTACTTGGTGCTCGCGTCGTCGTGTCTTGTGGATGTACTGGGACTTCAGTTCGGCACGGTCATGGTGTTGGTGGCTGTGTGCGTGTGGTTCCAAGTACTGGTGCCCTCGCTCAAAATGCTAGCCGTGCTTTCAGCTGTGAATGTAGCCTTCAGCTTCTGGATCGAGTCGATCATTTTAGGTGATGCGATGTATCCGCTCAAGCAGATTGCACTGGAGCATTCCGATTTTGTTTTTGTGACGCCAAATCTCTCAAATGTGACGATAATGGGAAAACTCTCGTATACGTTTTCGCTACTGCTTGGTGGACTCTTCAATCACTCAATTATACCTACATTGTACGATGCCATGGCCGATCCAAGTCAGTGCAACTCAGTGGTTGCGCGCACGACATTTGGGACCACAGCACTCTTGTATTTGCCGATTTGCTGTGTCACTTACGCCGTGTACGGTGCAACACTGGAAGCTCCCGTCTTTTTCAACATGCGCAATGTCGTTGTGCGCGACTTGGCAATTGTGCTGTACAGTATTCATCTTTTGCTGTCGTATACAATCACCTTGTTTCCTCTCCAGCGCGTGTTTGAGCGGTGGATTGTGCAGGTTCCAAGTGGAAGCACCCACAACAGTCCGGTGGAAGCTGCTGCTGCAAGTGGAGCACTTCCGTTCGTATCCTTTGGCCCCGTACCAGAAAGCGAGCAAGAAGGGAGATGTGGCGGTGTGGAGACCACTGCGCGCGTGCTCTGCCGAAGCATTTTGGTGCTCACGACACTTCTTTTGGGCTACTTTACTACACCCAATACACTGGATATTTTTGCGTGGATGCTTGTACCGACGGCACTTTTGGCACTTGTTCTTCCATGTATTTTCTACTGGAAACTATGCGGTGAGGAAGCTACTCGCATGGATCGCATTGCTTCCGTTCTTATCAGCGTGGTAGCAATTGTCACTGCCGGTTGGAGTCTTGCTGTTATTATCGAGTGTTAAGTAGAAAAGAGTTAGTTAAGTTAGTAAAAGCACAAAAGCACAAGAAGTATCGATCGACAGTGAGCAACATTGAGTCAACCTCCACGACAACCCATTATGATTCATATTTCGTGTGTACAAGAACGTAAAATCTAAGTGGATATTTTCCATTCTTCTACCAAAAAGTCCAAGGGTATTGAGAAAGTATATTCGTGCCTAATCATGAATGCAATTGCTGGTATAACGAATTATTTAGAGAAAATTATCTCGGATACGCAGATGGAAGGAATGAAGGCACTTTTGTTGGATACTGATACCAAGAGTATCATTAGTATGGTCATGTCTCAGTCCCATATTCTCCAACGTGAAGTTTTTCTTGTCGAAGAATTGGATGCAGTACATGAACCAATGTTACATCTTAAAGCTGCTGTCTTTGTACGTCCTACAGCACGTAATATTGAGCTATTGCGTCAAGAATTAAAGATGCCAAAATACGGTCGATACCATGTCTTTTTTTCGAATATTTTACCTATCGAAGCACTTGAGAAACTTGCAGAAGCTGACGAGAAAGAGGTCGTGATACAGATTCAAGAATATTATGCCGACTATTTGGCCGTAAATGAGTCACTTTATGATTTTGGTCTACACAACTCGATTCAACTTAGTGTCAAGATACCCACGGCTCTTTATAAAAGAGCTCTTGTTTCTACTACAACAGCAGGAGTTTTGACAACTGACCCAGTGGATAAAACTACAATGACGCCACCTCAAATATTTCAACGAAGCGTCGAAGGAATGCTGTCGGTGCTACTTTCTATGAAGAAAAGACCGTTGATTCGGTACGTCAAGGGGTCAGAAGTGGCTGAGAAACTGGCACGTGAAGTTTCGGCAAGGATGCAGCTTGAACAAGATGGACTCTTTGATTTCAGACGACCCGAGGTGACTCCGTTGGTCTATGTGATGGATCGCAAGGACGACCCTGTGACACCGTTGCTTACTCAATGGTGCTACCAAGCGATGGTGCATGAACTGCTTGGCTTGCACGAAAATCGCGTAGATCTCCGCGATGCACCTAGTGTACCCAAGGACATGATGGAGCTCGTGCTGTCAACAACCTCGGACGAATTTTTCGCGCAGCATGTGCACGCCAATTTCGGCGACCTCGGTATGGCTGTCAAGCAACTTGTCGACAAGTATCAGGCACAGACACAGACCCACGAAAATATCCAGTCGATCGATGATATGCAGCGCTTTTTGGAGAATTACCCGGCCTTTCGATCTCAATCGGTGACGGTATCGAAACATGTAACATTGATGGGGGAATTGGCACGTCGTGTAGAAGTGGATAAGCTCATGGATGTGAGTCAACTAGAACAGGAACTTGCATGTGGAGATGACCACAATGCACATTTCCGCGATGTGGTGGCTAAGTTGAAGGATGCACAAGTGAAGCCGATTAACAAGCTGCGACTGGCCATTCTGTATGCATTGCGTTACGAGACTCATAGTTCAGTCAAGCTGAAAACAATCAAAGAGCTGCTGGCGGCCCCTCATGGGGGTGGTCTGCCTTCTCAGCGCGTTGCATTAATTGACGCATTCCTGAAGTTCGGCGGTGCTAAGACTCGCCAGGGCGACTTGTATGGTGACCGTGCTGGACTGAAGAAGTTCATGCGGGCGGTGACGCAGGGCGTCCAAGGTGTTCCGAACGTATATGCACAACACGTTCCACCACTTGTCGAGAAATTGGAGTTGATTCTGAAGGGTCAGTTGCTAGACCAAGAGTTTGGCGTTGTAAATGGAGGTACCGGTGTTGCAACATTAACAGAGTTGAATGGGAACAACGGAGTGAAGCGCGTGCGTGACGTGATTGTGTACGTGTGTGGTGGTGTTACCTTTGAGGAGGCCATGAAGGTGGCTGAGATGAACCAGAAGGCGGCATTATCGAACTCAGGTCAGCGCATTTTGCTCGGCGGGTCCTGCATTCACAACTCGACAAGCTTTCTAAATGAGGTGGCAATGGCGTACAACTTATCTTCTACTCGTGGCCATGGTGGTACAAATAATAACTGGAACTACAATGGAAAGAAACTCTAGATGCGCATAGTCGTTTCACTGTTTGACCGAATTGAAGTAGCACGCGAAATAAAAACGCATCGTAACGAGAGATAAGAAGAATGTATTTCTATTCCAAGGAGCTGTGAAGATGATAAGGAATAGATGTATCTTTATCAATCAACCGCTAAGTTAGGACGAAATGGGGATACGCTCGTATGTAACTCGATCATCATCGACAGACGTCCCGTATAGATCAACATACAACACCTTGGGGACAAAGGCCGCAGTGTTGTTGGTTTTCACGTAAATCTTCCAAAGGCGTGAGATCGTCCCGCTGATTGTAACTTGTAGAGCGACTCCACTTTTAGCATCAACGTAAAGCAGGGCAGAACGACTGGGTAATGCGTTCAGTGTGATTGTATAGCTGACTCCAATCGCTTTGACTGAGACTGACCCCTTTCGTTCCGTAGCCTCTTTGTGTGAATATCCCCAAGCCAATTTACGCTCAATCATCCCGGTAGCATTGCTAATAGGATGATCCGTCCATCCAAAACTCTGCCATTTAATATCCATCGGCCACTTTGGATCCAGTTCTCGACGTTTCTTGTCACGAAAGTTTGCAGTGTATACAACAAGCTGCGCATTTTTACTTCGTTCAAAGATAACGATACGGTCGTGATCGATAGGCAAGTAAGTTGGCCACAAGGATGTTTGAGAATGGGAAGAAGCTGTGGTACATTTATAGTCATGATCTGGAAATTCGTCAGTAAAATAATGTTTTTCTTTCGGTTCACGACTCATATTGTTCAATGTATTAAAAGGTTGGAGGGATGTTTGAGAAAATGACAGATTTTAGCCGTTCACTTCCAGCTTTGAACGTTAGTTTGCGTTTTGTAAGAGTCGGAAAGTTTAGATGAAGAAGTCAGAGCTCATGGCGTAAAAATGTCTCTTCGAGGAAAGACTTAGACATTTAGTATCGATTTGAAAGGGTTAAAATTCTTTATTTTGTAGAAACAATACTATTAAAACTACTAATTTAGTTGTTTAAGAGGAATATACTAAATCTGCGCAGTTGTTCTTTCCAGGTGGTGCCTATTGTAATAAGGACTTGCGTCGCCATCGTTAATTTAACATAAAATTGATTCAGGTTTGCTGCAAATGGGATCCCATGCTTGAAACTCTCAGAGCCTATCCAGTGCAGAGACGAGAGTCGTAAAGTCTTGGCAGAATTATGTATCTGAAAGCACGAAATACTGTGCACGAAGTCTTTTTGCTGTCGCCTGTCATTGTTACAAAATGTAGAGACTCGTAAAACATTTCACATTTCTAATGAACATCGAAATACATGCTACTATAGATTTTTTGGTGCAGGGTCACTAGGAAAAAACACATTGAAAAAAGCGTCTTTATTTCGATTAAAATTATCATATACTTTATCTCCCAATTAACAGATTCGACTTTGCACTACAACCCTCACCGTTCCATTGAGCTACACAACAGCTACATACAAAAGTTACGACAGTTATCATGAGGCTACACTACAGACATATTACAAGGCATGGGCATACTATACAGGACGCAAAACGGATTTGACATGCAAGAGACCTCCTGGTGTGACATATTTTGTGAAAAGACAAACGTTTTGGAAGTTATTCCTTAGCATCTACTACGTTCAGAAATGTAACTGTATGCTCCATCCATTTAAAACTCCTCATTCAGGTACGAGATGTCATCCCACGGGTGGCGGTACAATGGCTGCTTGAGACGCTTCTGGTCGAGAAAGTGGCCGATAAAACCAATGCTACGACCGAGCACGAAGAGACCGTTGAGGCAGCCATTCTCAATCTGCTCGTTGGCCTCCTCCAGCGTGAACACACCGCAGTTACGCAGCAGATCCACGAAGCAGACTGCAATACAACCGTCAACGTTCAGAATAAGGTTACTGCGTTTTTTCGTGGTCACTTGCTCCACCTCCAAAGCGAAGTCCAGTACATCAGTGGAAGGAAAATTCGCCTTGGCAAAATCCTTAATGATAGTCACGCGCTTGTCCGGGTTTGACAGCGACTTGATGCGGTGGCCAATACCCATGATGAGCTTGTTCTGCTTGCGCATATCCACCACAAAGTCGACCGCAGACATGCCCGAGTCGTGCGCACTCGCGAACATTTCAGCAGCCTTGTCCAATGCACCACCGAAACGGGGGCCAATCGTCACCAGACCCGAGATCAGCGAAGAAATCAGGTCTTTGCCGGCACGGGCAGTAACAATAGTATTGTGAGCACCCGACACAGCCGGACCGTGATCAGCAGTGACCATGAGCACCATCTCGATGAATTTCGAAGCGTAGGGCGGCAGATTACGCTTGAACCACAGCAGACCAATAACGCCGCCGACGCCCATGTCTTGTTCGAAAACCTTCGAGATAGGGGTACCAGCGTAGCGCAGCTCCTCACCACGGTCATCCGAGATGGAAGAGATGAAATTAGCAGGCTTGCGAATTAGACCAAGATTCTTGGCCCAGGCGTAGTCCATCGGAACCTTAGGAACCGGAATTTCTGGACGCGGCACAATCGCACCTGACCCAACCATCGAGTCGAACTGCTTGCGGATTGCGTTGCCGAACTGGTCGAAATTTTCTGGGACAATGGCCCCAGCCGCAGCCAGAGCAGCGTTCTTAGCCGAGGCAGTCTCGGACTCACCTGTAGCGCATGCGCCGGCGTGGCCGAACTGCACTTCGAATGGGAAAATCTTGGCGCACGTACCAATACACCAGGCAACCACCGGCTTCTTAATGGCACCCGACTGAATGGCACGGCAGACTGCAAACTCGTCAGTGCCACCGACCTCACCGAGAAGCACCATCATCTTCACCTCCGGGTTTGCCTCATAACGTAGCAGGTGCTGGATGAAAGTAGAACCAGGGTACTTATCACCACCAATAGCTACGCCCTCGTACACACCGTCCGTCGTCTGTGAGACAATGTTGTTCAACTCGTTGGACATACCGCCTGACTTTGATACGTATGCAACGCTGCCGGGGCGGTAAAGCTTCGACTGCACGATGTTGTCCAGCATTCCACCAGTGTTGCCAATACGCAGGCAGCCTGGTTTGATGCCACCAACCGTAGCAGGACCGATGAGGCCCACATTGAGCTCACGCGCCTTTTTAGCGATCAAACGCGACTGCTGCTCTGGTACTCCCTCGGCAATGATGGCGTGCGTTTTGATGGTGTCATTGTGCTCGAAGCCTTCCATCGTCGACTGGTACACGGAGCGGAACGATGAAAAGTTAATAAGTACGCTCACATCCGGATACTTCTTGACAGCATCGGACAGCTTCTGGAATACGGGGATCAAACGCTCCGAAGTACCCCAGTAAAACTTCAAGTAGTGGTTGGGTGAGAATGGAAAGATGAGGGCCGCCACACTGGGGGTCTTGCGCTTGCACAAGTAGTCAAAGTCGAGCATGCCCTGCACAGCGCGTTGCTGCAGACCGTAGACAATACAACGCGTCTTGTCGTTCATGCGCACAATACCCTCGTCCTGGATCACTACGGTTTGCTTGTTCGCAATAGCCTTGCTCTCTACCTCTTCAGTGGATTCTGTCTCCTCGTTGTCGCTAATTACTGCACTGCCTTCCTCGGAAGACGGCTTGCCCGAGCTTGACTTGATGCCACCGATTGCTTTGGTAGTGGGCTGCAACTCCACCGCTGAAGGCTTCTCCACAAGTCCAAGAGCCATAGGTACAATGGCCGTAATGTGTGTTTCCGGGCCAAAAACCTCAATAGGAACACCTGTAGCCTCGCCAACATCGCGCATAACAGCCAGGCCCTCCTGGCAGTTGGGGCCACCACGACGCACCCAAATGTGTACCTTGTTATCCTTAAGTTTCTGCTGGTACTCCGTAATGGCACGAATAATGCCCTTGAACGTTAGTGCAACATCCGTGAAATTGGCAATGCCACCACCAATGATCAACACCTTTCCACGGTCGTCAAAGTTGCGCGTCATGAGGTCCAAAATGGTCTTGGCATAGTTGTAGGTATGAGTTTCGCTAGGAGCACCCGAGTACTCGCCGTAGTTGGCCAGCTCGTGTCCGTAGCCAAGGTCCGCAATCGTGTCAGCGTACACAACCGAAGCACCGCCACCAGCAACCATGGTCCAAATACGGCCAGTGTGGTTGAGGATAGTAAGCTTGAGCGAAGCGCCGGTCTTGGAGTCCAGATCCTGGATAAACTCTTCCTCGGGAAACTTGGCACGGCCGAAGGCCGGAGGGAACTCGATATGGCCCCAACGATCTCCCACTAGGAAATTCGCCGTCTCATCAAGCTTGGCAGCCATGTCCAGTACAGAAATCTGGTCACCCACGAGCACAATAGGGTTGATCTCCATGTATACAAAGTGCAGCTCACGGAACTTGGCCAGCATGCCCACAAGAAACTTGGCCAAGATGGGCTTGCGTGTCTCTTCCACGGATGAGAGCAATGCAGTTGCCACTTCTTCCTCCGAAGCTACAGATTCAATGCCAATCTGTAGACGCTTGGCTTTGGCATCCACATCGCCAACATCCACACCACCTTCGTGATGAAATAGAATCTCCTCACCATCACGGTTTGAAACAATGCACACATAATGCTCATCGGCACCAGTGTGTTTAAGAAAAGGCTCAACAATAAAGTGTGTAAGAACCCCCGTGACGGTTTCGACCTGAACAGGCTGATTAATACGTTCCCATATCCAGTCTTGAACTTCAACCCACGTAGCATTAAGTAGCAGCAAGTTTGCTTTACCACGACGTTTGATCAGTTGGTCAGGCTTGACCACGAGTTTAATCTCGCCAAGGGTTGTAAGCCATGGGCTCGTGGCTTCAATAGCATGAAAGAAATCCTCACGACTCTGACCGACAAAGCTCTTCCCCACGGCCACCTGTGCAAAGCGTTTGTTGAGGTGAAAGTCGGGTAAATTCGTGGACAGAATGCGCTTGCCATCAAACTCGCGAATAGCTTTTGCCGACATGATACAAGAGAGTTTTTATAATGTCTTGAGGACTGTGACGGACGCTGCAAAAGCTCAAATGACATAGTAAGATGGTGTGTTTAGAAAGAGTGATGGTCGGGGGTCAGGCACGTCAAAAAGATGAGGTGGTGGCAGTATTTACTTGAGTTTTGTAAGGATCTAGGCGGTGACATCATGATGTTAGCTGGTCAGTGACATAATAACATATGTCACTACATTGAGCATGAAATCGCATTTGTCAGAGCACATTTATTGTCATACTACTGATATTGTGATATCTTACAATTGTATTGAATTAGGATAGGATTTTCTGCATACGTCAACGAGAGACCGTCGCAATTCAGCAATGCACTATGACATAGACAGGCAACAGTGAGGTGACGTAGCCCTGCATCAGCAAAATCAAAACAATGACGCAAAGCCACGGCGATACCAGCTTTTCAACTTGCCTCTGCGTGTCGTCTACTCCTTCCAATGACATCTGATGGTCCTCTTGTCATGACAATGACTTTATGCTGGTAGTCGCAATGGAACTTCCATGCAATTTCCAAGACCATACTCCTTATGTCTTTACTTTTTTTGTTACAGATTGGCATGGACGTATTGCCAATATAAAATTCAAGTCACACGCAATACTTGCCTTGTATGACAGTGTGGATCGCTGCTGTCGAGGCACATCCAGTGCAGTGACATTGCAAGCCTCATTAGTGCCGTTTTCATTGCAATTGCCTTGTATCTACTGCAGATGTATCTTGTATTTCTTAGCCTCGGCGGTGAGGCGTGGCATTAATTGCACTCGCACCCAAAGTCTTTCGTTCTTGTGTGTCGGGTAGCCAATGTCATTCATACGATCCACGAACACAATAACAACACTATGCAGCACAAGGAGCAGGAATATTGGCCGATCTTAGAGCAGTGATGACATGACATCTACCTTAGAAACCAATCACGTCGCTATTTTTCAACAGCAAGCGGTCTGCCAGGAGGCTCTGAGACTACAAACTCGAAGATGTCAATTGACTCCAAGTGTGACAGTTACTGTTCAGACCACTATAGATGATACATATTGGCGAGCAAAATACTCTTGCAGGTTATCAAATCACTGAAGTATCGAAGCAAGGCCACTCGAAAGCAATCAAAATAGAGCAACATGCATTCAACTGCGACTATTTCCTCCTGGTCTTTTCCATCTTCTGGTTGTTAACGATTTAAGAAACTCATGCATTCCGTTATATCACCGGTAGCGAACCAGAGGCAGAACATCTGCGCCCAAGCTAAGCTTGACCGGCACGACAGTCCAAGTCTTCTTCTTTTGTTATCCTCTTGAGTTCTAAGCGAAAAGTGCAGGTCGAAGCGTGATAGACTTCAGCTTACAGATCCTCGTCCTCATCCGGCAAGGGCACCGCGGCGGCGGCAGAGCTAGCGTCAGCCTCAATCTGGGCAATCTGTTCTTGGGTGATCGTAACCTCAGGGGGGCGAAGAGCAGGCGCCTCAACAAAAGTCAAGTTGTTGTCACTGTATGTAGCAACATGAAAAAGTGTCAGTAAGTGTTGCCAATTGTTGCAATAGTCTGCTGCTGCATTCGAACGTACCCAACAAGTTTACGAGCCAACCACAGGAAAGGCTTCTCAAACTGGTAGTTAGACTTGGCTGAAATGTCAAAGTACTGCAAATTTTTCTTGCGGTGGAACGTGATCTGCTTGGCCTTCACCTTACGATCCTTGACTTCGACCTTGTTCCCGCACAACACAATCGGGATGTTCTCACACACACGGAACAAATCTCGGTGCCAGTTCGGGACATTCTTGTACGTAATACGCGACGTCACGTCAAACATGATGATCGCACATTGGCCCTGAATGTAGTAGCCATCTCGTAGACCCCCAAACTTTTCCTGGCCAGCAGTATCCCAGCAATTGAAGCGGATAGGGCCAAAGTTCGTGTGAAATGTCAATGGATGCACCTCGACGCCTAGCGTCGCCACGTACTTTTTCTCAAACTCGCCCGTCAAGTGACGCTTCACAAAGGTCGTTTTACCGACACCACCGTCACCTACGAGAATAAGCTTGAATTCTGGAACAATTTGAGCCTACATAAGTTGAAATCAGATGCTGTCAGTATCACTGCCTGTCTTGTCATGAATACTACAGCGTCTGCTTGTCAAAACCCTCTCAGTCTTTCACAAATCTGCTTCTTTTCATCATGTTCTGATTGTCATGACAAGTTTCAAGTCCATTCTATGGCTGCAGCATTCGCTACAACATTAGATCGAAACTTGTAACTTTATGACGAATTTTATCACTGATTTTCGCACTTGTACGAGGCGTTTGAGCTCGAGAAGAAGCAAAAGAAACACGAAAGTTTCAAGAGCATAGAGACGTATTCAATACAACGCAGCATCGCTATAGACACATAAACACACACGTACCATCTTGATACGAAGAGAACTTTATCAACTATTGGGTGTCTAGTATCGAATGGGAGCGAAACCTACGCCCTCCACCCGCCATCAACCATACGAAAACCAAGTATATTCTTCCCCATGAGGTTTTTTCATAATCAAATGCATGAGGTTTTTCAAGTCAAAGTATCCTTACAAAAAACAGCTGAAACTCTTTCTGGACCAGTTATTGTGGAATTTTACAAATTTAGACATCTATAGACCATATTTAGAGCTACGACTGGCACTTCGTCACCCATTGATTAAGCCCAAGACACTCACTCAGTCATGCATCTCATGTATTATCTCGGTGAAGACGGCAAGCGTGTCTACACACTCAAGGTAGAAAGTCATTGATATTCATTATGTATGAAATAGTACAGGTTGTCTAAGCTTTTTACTATGTATTATGGACTTACGGACGCAGAAAGACACACCGACAGGTTCCCCAACATGTTCGGCACACCCGGCACGCTTCTCACCTGACGATAAGTTTTCTAAGGAACGCATTACTACCAAGAAACGATTTGGTCTCTTACCTACGCAGTCACCTGATCCAATTTTTCAATAAGAGACACTTGGGGCTTTGTTTGAGACAATTGGAAACACATATTGAAACCACTAGCAATGCTGTAGATGTATAGACTTGAAGTAATGACAAGCTCGTGACTTTTGAATTCTCTGTCGTCTTGGTGTTGTTTGTATTCAAGTAAAAGAGATGATAGCACCAGCACCCTTTTCTATATACTGCTCTCTAGGAGACAAAGAGAGGAGGTCAGTTTCCATCGCGGGTTTCGTTGAGAAGCAGAAACACTTTCGCTGGGCATTCGAGTTACGAGTTCATAAGATGGAGTTAATGTCAAGCAGTGAGGAAGAAGGTGTTGAGAGCAATTTATTTACGTCTTCAGCACAACGTAAACGTCCACAGGCTCCCGCCAGTCAAGACAGTCTCGAAGACGAGCTCCTGAGTCCAACGACGCGTTCTGACAGACCCACACCCAAGCCCAGCAGCTCAATTGCACCACCTAAAAGTCACAAGCCTGTGATCTCGGCACGTGAGCTGCTACACTTTCTACCGTCTACAGCAGAGCAGAAAGAGGTAACATCACCTGCAAGAGACGCTAAAGAGGCAGCAATCGATGCAGCAGTGGCTGCATACTCGTTAGTCACGCCAAAGAGACTCAACGAGTCTTTGACTAAGAAAGAAAAGGAGTTGTCTGCTGGTGAACGTATTGCTCGGAAGTATGGCCTAGTGGCTGCAGCAACGATACCGCCGAACGATTCGACACGCTCACGTGCCTCTTCTGGCTTGACAGATTCGCGTCCTGTTGCTGATAGACACTCAACCGATTCGGATAGCCATGCAGCGAAGAAGAAAACGTCTCCGATCGTTGCAACTCCAATGGTTAAGACAAAGAAAAGGTCGTTCTGGGACGTGCAAACTGTTGGTGTTGATCCTGACGAGCCGACATCAAGGACAATGTACGTGTCTCCGTTTAGCAACCCAGAGGGGTTTATGAATGCGAAGCGAAGACGACAACGACGACAGCAACTAGCCAAAGAAATGAATGAAGAAGAGATGCACACTGCTCGTGACGCTTTTTACGATGACTCAAAGAGTGACGCACAAGACATTGGGCCACGACCACGACATATTATGGCTTCTGCTATTCCAGCGATCGATGATGTTGCAGATGAATGGATGTCGGATTCCAAGGAAGTGGCATGGGATGATGAGAAGGTTTCTAGCAAGGTGGTCGCAGTAGGGAACAAAACACGCTTGACTCCTAGTCGATCAAGTGATATTGGTAGTAGGCGCAAGACGCCGTCGAAGCAGCAATCATGTAAACGAGTGCAGACGGAAGAGAGTGATTCCAGCGAAGACGAGAAGGAAACTTTTACTTGTGAACGGTGGCCGCAACTTGATCTACCTAAGGTGCGCTTTCATGCACCATTATTCTGTTGTGCTTCACAATGCGAGCAACTAAAGACATGTACGCTCGGTTTTTGGTTAGATTGATGCTGGCCCTATGATTCTGACATCTTCGGTGGAGGAAGGATCCAAGACTCTTGAAGTTTGTGCAAGTATGAATAGCTACCTGTTTGAGTACCAGCGCGTAGGTGTGGAATTTCTCTACAACGCCTACCTGCGTGGCACTGGCGCAATTTTGGGTGACGATATGGGACTTGGAAAGACGATTCAGGTCATTGCGTTCCTGTCGGCACTTTTAGGCAAGTGTGGCGATCACCGTGACAAAGACGCATGGAGGGCGTTGCTGCATCAGCGTCGAGAACGGCATAATGATAGTGGTTGCAGTGGTCATCCTGAAGACTCGGGTTATAGCTTTGCTGGTGAGGTTGCGCCAATTTTTATTGTAATGCCTGCATCTCTGCTCCAAAATTGGGAACAAGAGCTGCATACATGGATGAGCTGTACGACTGTCATCCTTCGAGGAAAACCAAGTGACCGCGACGCAATGATCGACCAAATTGCAAGGTTGGTAACTTCTTGACCTGCTTTTGTTTATACATGAGCTTCTGCTTTATCTGTGGCGTTTCATTTGCATGTATAGGGGTGAATATGAAATCGTTATTTGCAGCTACGGTATCCTGAAGATGTATTCGAGTCGACTGCACAAGATTTCATGGGAGGTTGTGATTCTGGACGAAATGCACTGCTTGAAGAACCCTGAGGCTCAACTTACGAAAGCTGTGAAAGCGATTACGTGTCGTAAAAGACTTGGACTTACTGGAACATTGATGCAAAACAATGAGAAAGAGCTTCATTGCTTGGTTGACACTATTGCGCCAGGGGCAATCGGGTCTTGGACGGAGTTCAGTATGTATTACGGAAATGATATCAAGTACGGAAGAAAAAAATCTGCTGCTCCTGAAGTTGTTGAACGGGGTCAACAGAAAGAAAAAGAGTTGCGCAAGAAGCTGCAACCATACTACCTTCGACGAGAGAAAGAAATCAATCCGACGTTCCAAGAAGTTAAGAAAACTGACCAAGTGGTATTCTGTGACCTGACCACACTTCAAATGGCAGCATACCAGCGGGTATTGGCGATGCCTGAGTTTCAGCTGCTTCAACGTGGAGATGAAATCTGCGACTGTGGTCGCGATAGTAGGGAGACACGGAAAAAGTGCTGCTACAAAACACCCAGGGATGTTGGTGATGCTCCAGGATTGCTGTATGAACGTTTTCACAAAGATGGACCATGCAAAAATTGTCCAAACTGCATGGGTCTTCCTTGTGTGGCTATGCTGTTGAAGCTGTCTAATCATTTAGAGTTGCTGAAGGTTAATCCGCATGATGGAGCGGAGCTACAACATTACCAAGCTGAGTTTGCAAGGATAGCATTTGGTACCGATATTGATGCTGTTGGAGGTGTCGAACAGGTGTCAAATTTCCAAGAAATGTGTGCTATCTCGACGAAAACTTGCGGTAAGATGATAGTACTGGAGAAACTACTCGCAATATGGAAGAAACGTCGGGAACGATCGCTTATTTTCAGTCGAAGCACTCGAATGCTAGACATCATTCAGCTTTTCTTAATAACAAAAGCGACACGATACAGTCGATTGGACGGCAACACAAAGGTGGAAGACCGTTTGCAAATGGTAAACGATTTCAACAACCCTTGCAGCAACACTACTGTATTCCTAATTAGTACAAGAGCTGGAGGTGTGGGTCTAAACTTACAGAGTGCGACGAATGTCGTAATCTTTGACCCTAGCTGGAACCCAGCACACGACTGCCAGGCTCAGGATCGGGCGTATCGTATCGGCCAAACCAAAGATGTGCAGGTATACCGACTCATTACGCTTGGAACAATAGAAGAGATGATTTACGTTCGTCAGATTTATAAGCAGCAACTCAGCGACACAACTTTGAAGGGCGCCAATACACCACGATACTTTGAGGGTGTACAAGGAAACCCACAACAACGAGGAGAGCTTTTCGGTATCGCAAACTTGATCTGCTGGAAACCTAATGGTGTGCTCAAGGGAATTCAGGATGTGTATCAACGAAGCCGTGACGGTTTGATAGTGCAATCGAACCGAGTTCGATATGACGCTGTGCCGATAAAAAAACATGCAAAGAAGTCCCAACCAGATATCGTGAACGATGACGAAGGTGAAATGATCGAGGTGGCTGACGAACTGATTTCGGAGATTCTAGTACCGGAGGACTCACCTACATTATCTTCTACAGAAGAAAAGCCGGCAGCTATCAGTAGTGATAGTTGCGACAATGATATGGACGTGCTGTTTAATGGAGCTACGACTTTTCGCCACAGAGATATGGTTGGTGAGCAAGAAGGCGAGCAGCCGGAAGCTCTTCAACTGGAAGGCAATGTAGCAGTGGTTAAGGATTCGGAATCTGAGCTGGATGCATCGGCTTGTAAAAGCGATATCGAGCAACATGCCATCGACCAGCAACCATCTTCATCTTGTCCGGCGTCTGTGAAGAGATCCCGTGGCAGCATTCTATCACGCATGAAAGATGCAGCAGAAGGTTCGAAAGATGACTCTACGTTGGACAAAGAGCCGCAGAAAAAGTTGTATGTGCCCATATACTTGTAAGCAACACAAGACATTACGGTTTGAAATTGTAGTACGCTACTTGCAAAGCTGGAGATCAGCTCCAAGACACTTGTATCAATAACGACAATTGCTGTAGTAGCTAAACCACTAGCTAACTAGATCTGGAAATGATTAATCGTTGTCGTGGCCTTGACCTTACTGGTATTCTTGCTGGCCTCCTTGCAATACATAAAGGTTGTGGCCTCCTAGAGAATAGTATCATGAATGTGCACCAATTGTGAGTTGCTTGCTCTGGGCCTAAAGCCAAGTACACTCATGACCCCGTCACCACATATTAAAAAGTTAACGAGCCTACATGCATGTACTTCCTTCTCTGCTTGACACACGAACGTGCTGATGCAAGAGTGAGAGAGAGCAAAGCTGCGAGTTTACGCAGGAGCTAATCTCGGTCTAATCTCGAGACAGCGCATTCTCCAAATGGCTTTGATGGCCCCGCGTGTATCCCTTGCCCTTTGTCAGTAGCTTGCATTTCGTGGAACCATCTATCTACTAGGGTCTTCCTCTACCAGCCTCTGTCATGTCTCAGCAATTACATTGTTCCGCAGTGTTATCCTTCGGAGGCGGTGCAGCTGTCAGCTTAATATCAATCACTGCGGTCATTAACAACACCCACAACATCAGACAGACAGCCGAGTCAGTCATAGGTATCGTCCCCCCAAAATCAGCCAGCCAAGTAGTTTGACGCACGATTCGAGTCTCCGCTTATCATGGTGCTTTCCATCCCGGGCAGCACAGTCGCTAGTTTACGGAAGAGTGCTTTGATATTGTAGCCCGCTTTTGCACTCGTCTCGATAAACATGACGTACTCCTCTTTGGCTTTGTCTGAACCTTCTTCAATCGAGACCTGGCGTCGATCTGAAATGTCCGTCTTATTACCCACGAGCATAATCACGACATCCTGTCCACGTTCCGTCCGGACGTCCTCAATCCATTTGCTCGTGTTTAAGAACGAAGCTCGATCTAGTGTAATCCATAAAGAAACATCACAAGTCAGTCATTGAAACTCTATAGAAAGTAACACGATACAATATCTAAAAGCTCTCACTTGTAATGTCATAGACAACAACAGCCACTGATGAGTCTCGAATGTAACTGGGAATGAGACTCCGAAAGCGTCTGTTAAGACAATAGAAATGACAACAATTAGTTCCAAGCAAAGTAATAGTCGACTAAACATCATGAATCCACACTGTCTCTTCTTACTCTTGACCCGCCGTATCCCAGAGCTGCAATCGTACAGTTCTATCTTCCATGTACATGGTCTTGGATAGAAAATCAATGCCAATAGTCGCTTGATACGCATTGTCAAATGTGTCATACATAAAACGTGTAATCATCGACGTCTTGCCAACTCCCTGATCACCTAAAAATACCAACTTATACTTGGCTAGTGGTGCAATTTGTGGCACATCGACAATAGCATCAGAAACTCTCTCTCTGTCTCTAGCAGTCGATATTACAGTCTCTGACTCCTTGGTCAGTGTCCTTGCTGTCGTCATTTTGCTCTCCTTTTAAAAGGTGGATTATGTACACCACACGACTAAACTATACTATCTCATAGTTGAACGACGTACCATCACTCTTGTTTTTAGTCTTCAAAACGCCTTCCAAGTCGCAAGTGACGATGGAGGAGACGAGTCGAAATGACGTACGTCCACGTCGTGGTCTCTCCCGTACCACACGATCCACTTTCAAGTCATCAAGACGTGTTTTATCGAAAGTACCACATGATGGCGGATCGTCTGCTGATGAAGAAGATGAGGAAGAAGAAGAAGAAGAAGAAGAAGAGATTGAAGAGGAAGAAGAAGAGATTGAAGAGGAAGAAGATGAGCCTGTAGATGAGGCAGAAGAGGCGGAATTGGATGCTATTGATGCTGCTTATCGTATTTCACCTACAGCTAGAGAGCTACATACATTGGAACAAGGGACACTTGTTCGTATTCTCAAGACACCTGACGTCGAACAACGTGTGCCCCATACAATGAACAAGATTGGAGTGGTAGAGGAAGTACCACATCATCCGAATACATGGTATAAAGTACGAATTCGTGATGGAGATGTCGTGTACAAGTACCGACCATCGGCATTGGAGGTACTGGAAGACGGAGACGAGGTTGGTAGTTTGAATGCGTCTCCACTTCACAGTCCATTGAGACATCAAGAGAAGAAGAAGAAGAAGAAGGAGAAGACGAGGAGGAAGAGCAAGAGCATAAAAAGAAAGATGATCACTTAGAGCCAGGGACACGTGTGGTGATAAAGTTGGAGATGCTTTACGGGGCTGAAAAACGGTATCTGAAGAATTATGACGGAAAAGAAGGAGTCGTTACTGGACATGGAAAAGCAGGTGTTGTGGTGCAGCTTGATGCAGATGAGGATATTGCACTGACGCTGCATCGGAAACATTTGATGGTCGTGCCGGAGGAAGAAGATGATGGGGAAGAAGAGGAGGAAGAGCAGAGCGAGGACGAACAACAAGACGACAAGAAAAAAAGGCCCGCTGTACCTCACATGAAGAAGCGCTTGAAGGGGAAATTGCTGTCGGTACTTGATCCAGACATGTGGATCGATCGCAGGTGCCGAATCAATGTGGGCAAGTTCAAAGGTCAACGTGGTCGCGTGCTGCGTTCGGGAAATGGTTGGGTGCAGCTTAAACTTGAAAACTCGAGTGAAAATACAGCCAAACGTGCGTACGAGCTCACACTGCTTGAGGATTTGGAGACCATCAAGGTGCTATTTGCCAAAACTCTCGAGAAGGAAAGAAAGCGTCGTGCGGAGGGTCGTGTCAATGGAATCATTCACCGACGTGATGATGGAGACGAGGAGGACAACGACGAGGAGGCTAGTCACAGCGGCACGGATGACGCTCTGGCGGCAGAACAAACTGAGGACTCCCAAGGCGAAGATGACAGTGGCAAACGCTTACGTCGTGTGTCCACTCGCGGGAATTATGGTATTTCGTGGATCGAAAGGAAGGTGAATTTACCCCATCGCAAGGGCTATGGTATCGTGAAAAAAGCGGACCGCGATACGTGCACGGTGGAAATTCAAGCCACTAAAGTGATCCAAGTGTTCAAAAAGAAAGACTTGCAACTTGCCAATGCCAGCCTTCCCAAGACTGCCCGCCAGAACAGCCGCAATCGCAATAATGCCAAAGCCCGGGAGAAACTGGGGCTACATGACGACGCCGTCCTCATGGGCACGACACCGTCACGATACATTGCGTTCCAGGACGTTGTGAAACGGTTCGCATTGCGTCGGCGTGAAAAGCTGAAGAAACGTCCAAATCTTATTGAGTGGCAAGCACGGCTGAACCTGAATTATCTGGAGAACGGACACTGGGACAAAAGCAACCCCTCGGTGATCGATTTGGTCGTGGTTTCTCAGTGCGAAATTTGTGGCGTGGAGAAGGAGGTACGACACATTGCGCGATATTGGTTTGTGCTACTATCTGATATGTTGCGGTTTGATGTTTGACAACTAGGAAATGAATGGCCATTGTTGGAATAATGAGTGTCCGAGATGCCCCGTCTTTGATGTGGATAAGTTTGACCCGAAGGACGAAAATGCTATCATGCGAGTGCCAGTTACACCATTCGCTAATGACACTATCACTACGTCGCTGTGCTTTTCGAAGGAGGACTTGTCACGGAAACGAAAGCGTAGAATACTGGAAACAGCTTTGGCTGAAGCTGCTGAAAGAAACGAAGTGGACACCGAACAGCTTATTTCGCCTACGTTGGAGCCCAAGGAGGCTATAAAAGATGCCCCTAAGCCCAAGAAAACTCCAATTGCAGTAACTGATAAGGATGAGAAGCCCACAAGGAAGAAACCCGGGAAAGTGTCTTGCGACCGTAGTGAGCCAAAAAGCAAAGCTGTCACAAAGAAAGCGAAATCGAAGAGGAGTTCCAGGAATGAGGTCCCAACTGCCGTAACTGAAGCTGCAGAAAATGGCGAAACCTCGCCAACAGGCGCCTTCCGTCCTCGGTATGACAGTGTGTTTACCCGGTAGATAGCTCTGCGCGAGAGAAGGTCACCTTGAGTGTGCAAAGGTCGACGGAAGTGCATGTACATTCCGTTTTTGATTAAAATTTGCTTGCAATTTTTTGTGTTGCTTAACTTTACTTGTTGCACGCAGGCCGTCAATCTTTTTAAGATATAACAAGGACACCGCTGTGTTGGTTTGCATACCCTTACGCGACGAGATAACATCGCTGTAAGTCAGGTCTGAACATCATTACGATTATGTGACTACAGGTCCAATTGTGATGATGAATTTGGGCGTCACGTCAGCATGATGAGCGACGGCCACGCTAGGAATTTTTGAGCAATAGGGCTGTCAAAATTCGATCGAAAGAGTAGGTGTCATGACTTTGTACCAACGCCAGAGCCCAAAAGACATGAACGCAACGTTCACATGCTTCCGTTCACAAGACGCATGTAAGCCCGACAAGCTTACAGTCGCTATCGTCAGCTGTAAAAGAGTCCCTATGAACGACTCAAAACGACGAATTACCAGATATGGTTGACCAGTGGCATATCCTCTATTTGTCAGCCATTTACAGTTTTGCATTTGACCAGAGTCCTTATTTGCGTGATACGGCGCACGATACAACGGGCTGTTACCAGCGCTAACTCTTGTGGTGCTATTGTCAAGTTTCTTCGACTGGACACCTGCGCCGTCAACCATCCGTATCGTTTCTGTACGTTATGACGAGGTCATCTGAACAAGATCAAGCGGGTAGATCGCTTTGCCTGATGCGATATGATTAAAGAAGGTGACAGGTTCCGATCCACGAAGTGGCAACGACGCAACTTGATCAATGCGACACCAAGTAGCTCCAGCACTTTCATAGTCAGGAATTGACTTGGGTGACTGGTCGCAGTTCAATGGCTCGGCGTAAAAGACAAAACGCATTCGCACATATTGACTCCCATTGCGGTCTTGTTTGGGATGATACTCGAGCTTCAAAAGCCCAGTAAGGCGGATATCGATTCCAGCTTCTTCTTTTGTCTCTCGAACTGCTGCCTCTGCCGGGTTCTCGCCACTATCGATACGTCCACCGGGCAACCAAAAGCCCGAGTTGGCAAATTCTTGTACAAGTAAGAAACTGTTGTACTTTTTGTTGTGACAGACCACAAGAGCAAACGAATACAATGTACTGTCGGCCATATGGAACTCACTTGTCATCTCATGTCGTCCAGGAGGTCCATGGGCATTGTGCATATGGACTTGAAAAGGACCGCGTGGAGTTTCTCGACAGATTGGACACGTGACTCCATCAGTGTTTTTCCCATTAATATGGTACAGTGGACAATGTCTCCATAGCTGATCTTCATCCATGCCAGTCATGTTACAAAATGGACACGTAAATCCATCACGTCCACCTGATCGACCTCTATTTTTCCGTCTCGAGTACGAGTCTTGACTTGATTCTGTCCCACAAGAGGCAATAAAAGCCAAGACATCACGTAGATCATCCAATGATTCGGTGACCATAGAAGCTCCTTCTTGAAAACATTGATAACGACCCATTGGATGTTCCGATAGCTGTGGACTAAAGACACAGAGGAAAATCTGTTTGCTTATCGTGCGAATAATACGCAATAGCGAGTATAGACGGCGTTCTGAAAGACCGGAAGCACGAAGTATAACGGCATCAAAGGGGATGCTAGAAGAGTCATAGGATGAGGTCGAATGGTAGACGACACGCCGGTCAGTACTGGCGCTCGCACGAGCGTGCGTTTGCATGAGTTGATGCATGACGTCAGTCTCGTCATTTATGGCTAATTCGGTAATAAATCCATGGGTCGTACAGGATTGTACACAGGCATTATCGAGATTATCCAGAGGCACATCGTGGCTTGATACGTTTCGGATCACTAAAGCACGCTTCATATTAAATAGTGGAAGAGAGGAATTGAAAAAATAATAATTGTTGTAACAATTATTGTATAAAAGTATTGAGGTACTTTTTTGGTCTTGTTGTATTGATAATGTCATGCTATTTAGAAATTCTGGATAAGGGTACATATCTAGGGTTTCTAAATGGCGTGAGTGTATACCCACTTCAACTATACTGTAACAATACATTGACTGATGTTCAGACATCTACCAGGAAGGGTCTCGATACAGCGTAACATTGACCTTCGAATAGCTTGTGGAATAGCACACCTCAATGGCATTGGCTAAGCCGTGTTGTGGTGCTGATGGTACATCACTGTAGATCCGAGTTCGAAGCCGTATCCATTTGCTTGGTCAGAGCGTTTACAGACGACCGTATAACGCTATAACGCAGCAACTTCTTGTATTGCTACCAGTGCCGTATCTTGATGCCTTCTAATACCACGAAAGCCTTGGCTTTCCTCAGTGAATTCAAGATCGAGATTTCATAGACACTGCGTTTTGTCGCAGTGCGATGATCTGTTGATGGAAATCACCGACTTTTCAACTGTACGCATTGCATTAACAACAATTTCAATGGTTGCAACCGTTCCGACTCAAAGTTTAGTCTGCAGCATCAACAGCACATGCGATCTCAAGCATCGGTACCAACCTGATCATGCAAGAAGCTGCTTTTCACCTATGAAATCTAGCTTAACTAATAGCTTTTTACTATAAGCGAGTGTAAAATCGACGGCCTACTATGGCAAACAGTTGCTTATGGTGTTTGTAATACGCAGTTATAAGCATGCAGGTCTTTTTCTTGAATGATCTTATAATCTTATATCTTCTCAAAACAAATATATTCGATCGGATAAATGAATGACGCGCCAGACGCGATGAAAAGTCTACTTTTATAAGTACGTCATTCGTCGATCTACCAGCAGTATCTCAAAAGATAGAAACGCTGTCCGATAGAAATTGTCCCAGAAAGAGTCAATCGTTCTTACAGGTGTTGCCGACGCGACCACAAGTATGAAGTTTCACAATAAAGAAGTGCTCAATGATACATGGACACAGTTCTTGGCATTATGTCTTCTCCTGATGCTGTCAGTCGATTCACTCAAGTACGTCTCTTTTTTCCATTGTATACATTGTATACACATTTGAACCTATTGTGGTATACACCAACACCTACCTCTACTTAACTATACACCTGTGTATATGTATCATATAGTCCAATTAAAGCTGTAAGCCGATTCCTAGGCTTACCATCTTATTATTGGGGTCTCTTGGCTGTTGGCATGACACTTGGTCTGCTCTTTCACAATGCAGCAGACGTCATATATCGCTCGACCCGTGTTTTTCTCAATAGTATCCTCAGTATTTCCTTCAAAAGTGTCGACCTCATTGGTCTCGACAATGTCCCAACTGAAGGACCTGTTATCTTTACTGGAAATCATGCCAATCAATTTGTTGATGGCCTTGTGGTCATGATGACAAGTCCACGTAAAGTGGGCTTTATGATTGCTGAAAAATCGTGGCATTTGCCTGTTGTGGGTCATTTGGCTCGTATCATGGGCTGCATTCCAGTAGTTCGTCCTCAGGATTCAGTAGCTACAGGTGTGGGTAAAATCAAGCTCGTCAGTAGAGAACCTCTAGCGCCTGTGAGTTCAATTTGTGGGGGTGCTAGTAGTAGTAAATCTCAATGGCTCGTACAAGGTGAAGGGACGAGTTTTAATAAACAGGTGACACCAGGTGACCAGATTCGATTTCAAAGCAAAAGTGTCAAGGACTCGGGCTCACCTGTCAAGATTGTACAGGTGTTGAATGATACACAATTACTACTGGACGCCCCATTGAAGAACGACATTGACGAGATGGTACTGGAGTATGCTGCATTCGGGATTTTAAAACGTGTGGATCAATCGGTGACATTTGCAAAGGTGTATACGCACTTGAAGCGTGGCAATTGCATCGGTATCTTCCCCGAAGGAGGTTCACACGACAGGACAGACTTATTGCCACTCAAGGCAGGTGTTGCTGTTATGGCACTCGGTGTCAAGGACAAGTACAATATCAATGTGCCCGTCGTACCTGTTGGACTCAACTACTTTCGTGGACACCGCTTTCGTGGACGTGTGACTGTGGAATTTGGCACTCCAATCACTGTGAATCAAGAGTTGATGAAAAAGTACAGGGAGGACAAGCGTTCAGGCTGCAACTCTTTTCTCCACCGCGTGGAGGAGAGTATGCGCTCGGTGATTGTGACCACGCCGAGCTATGGTGTCATGCAGGAAGTGCTGACTGCCCGTCGTCTGTATCAGCGCTCAGGTGTACGTCTGTCTGCCAAGGAGACGCAGGACCTAAACCGCCGCTTTGCTGAGGGCTACAAGGTGTTGCAGGATATACCCGAAGCACAAGAAGACCTCACAGCTCTACGACAGAAGCTGGATACCTACTACAAGACGCTGCAGAAGATGGGCCTCAAGGATCATCAAGTGCCCTACATCCCGTGGTGGACCATTCATGACGTGCTGGGCTCGGCACTTTACGGTCTATTGATCCTTTTGTTGTCCTCGATCCCGTCCTTCATTTTGAATGCACCAGTGGGTCTTTTGGCACGTCATATGGCTAACTCGGCGCAGAAGAAGGCTCTCGAGGGTTCCAAGGTCAAAGTGTTGGCGCGCGACGTTCTTCTCAGCAAGAAGATACAGTTTTCAATCGTAGCCGTGCCGTTGCTGTGGTTCATATATCTTGCTGCGGCTGTGGCCTTTACAGATTGGTATTGGTCGTCCATTATGCTGCTCATGGTGTCGCTCCCTATGTTTTCATTCTTTGGTGTTCGCTCCGTGGAGGCTGGTATGATTGAGCTGAAGACTGTTCGCCCTCTCTTTTACCGCCTGCTGCCGACCTACAAGGCTACACAGGATGAGCTCCCGCGACAGCGCGCTGAGCTACAAAAGGAAGTGCGCGAGTTTGTCAAGAAATACTCGTCAGTTTTGGGAAAGCTGGCCGAGCCAAAGAAGCTTGACTGGAGTGAGTACATGCATGAACGCTCGTTGCTGCTCGCCGAGAAGACCAAGATCCAGGTCGAGTCGATCCCACCACCACCTCCAGCACATGATCATGAGGAAGAGGGTAGTGAAGAATTTCGCGAAGGCAAAGACGACATTGGCTCTCCCATGCCTACGATCACTAAATTCCACGACATCAGCATCTTGGGGAAGTCAGAGAAATCAGTGGTTGACTTGGCGGGCCTTGAACGCTCCATGTTATTCCCACCTGGATACCAGGAGCTAGCCCAGGAGTTAGTCAAGCAGCGTCAATGCTCCGATTAGTTTGGCCAAAGAGTAACTTGCATTGGGAACTTGTAGTCGCATGTCGCTGCGTGTGGAATGTAATCTTCAAGTACAAAGTCATGCCTATTCATTTACTCTTCTCTCATCTCTAACTCATGCACGTCATCTGCAAAACTAACGCACCAATTCACTTGTGGAAGATGGAGCCACGACGCAGTGCAGCAACAGCTTCCTCACGGTCCTTGTCGCTGAGCAGGTTCAGCACCTCAAGAATACCAGCCACGGCAGCCTTGGGATCCTTGCGGCCGATCTCGACAACCTGCGAGGCCATTTGCTCCTGGCGAAGATCTGCCACACGCGAAGCGATCCATTCCTTATCACTCGACAGCCACAGCAACACATCCGAGTCACCATGCGACCAGAGCTCGGACACGGACACATTCTGCTGACGCGGCACACGACCGCCGTTCACAGCCTCCGTAAACCAGCCCTTGAGAACCTGCTCCGAGCCCACGAAACTCGTCGCACGAGGGCCACCAGCGCTTGCAGCCACGACCTGGCGGCGCAACGAGAACTCTGCGAGCTGGCGCTTCAGACGCCAGTAAAAGAACTTACGCGAGTTCGACCAGGGCACAACCTGACGGATGCATCCCACGGATTTCATGCGACCAGGTCTGTCGTGGAGATCACCAAACTCCGTAGCCACCTGCACGTAGATCGGCAACAGGGTGTCCTCACGGACCTTGATCTCAGCCGAGATCTTGGCGTTCTCGGTCTCCTCGTCAGGCGACAGCTTAGCCAAACGAGCAGTGAGCTGCTTGAGCTTGTCGTCAAGACGATGCATGGTCTGCAAAAGCTGCTTTTTGCGGTACTTGATCTCGACGAGACCAGCCGGCTCGAGGACACCACCACGACCCTGTGGGTCCGCATACATCTCCATGATACCCTCGTTGATGGTAGGGTCCACCACGGCCCATGCGCCACCACGCAGCTCAGCAAACGGCGGAATATAAACAAAAACGGGCTGCTCATAGTCCACGAGACCGTCCACAATGGCAGCACCAAACTTGAGCACTTCGTCGAACATGTCGCGCTGACCACCAGAGAAACCGCGCCAGTTCGCCAGAATGAACAGCGGCAGGTCCTCGCCCTTGAAGTCCTTGATAGCAGTAGCCGTCTTGTGAGCCGAGTCTGGGAACCATACTTGACCAGCCTGCTGAACCAGGTTCTCCTGCGACGCCGGCGTCGCCGGGTCAGCTGGAATGATCTTTTCGGAAGTACGCACCTCGGTGACTACCACACCGCAAGGTATGCCACCTAGACGGCCACGTCCGACAACCACGCTCTTGGCCCAGCCGTCAAGCGTCTCGCGGAACGAGTCCTTGTCCATGAAGCCCGATACCCACTTGCCCATTGCCTCGTCGACCTTACCCACCAGCAGAGCGCGCGGGTCGTACTGCGTACTCTTGTCCTTCGGGCAAAAGTCCACCGTACGTTCGATCTCGTCCACTCCCGTCAGGTCACGGATCGGCAGAGGGCCGTGGCGAACCGCCGGAACGAAGCTCAGCCACTCAAGAATCGAGTAGATGCCCGACAGGTGGTTCTTCGCCGTCAAATGAGTCACACCGTTCGTATGCATGATCTTCACACCACCCAACTGATCGTTCGAGGTGTACACTTCTTTACCCATGAGCTTGTTCAGTGCCTGGTAGCCCGTCAGGATAATCGGCGAGTGTGTAGCGTTCTGCACCGTACGATGGCCTAGACGGACCAAGTAGGCACCGATTCCAACACTACGGCCGCAGGCGTACGTCAGCGTGAACACATCCTTGTAGGCACGCGACGTTTCGCCGGCAATCGTACCGCTTCCACGCAAACACTCGACACCCAGATCAATTTCGCGACCAACAATATCTTTCAGCACGTATCGCTCCTCGCCCGTGCTAGTGACCAGCAGCTCGGCGTTAACAGAGCCCTCAGACGACGCAACCTTGTGGTCCTCGGGCGTCAGGTACAAGTATTCAAAGCCCTTGGTCGGGTTGGTCCCGTCTTTCCAGCTAATCTTGTAAAGTGCCTTGATGGACTCAGACATGCCAATACGGGCACCAGCATTCGCTGAGAAGAAGAAGCGAGGAATGCCCTTCGAGCGAGCCAGCTTCGATGCCAAGTCGAATAGCGTGTCTTCGCGGGTACCAAAGGAGCCGGCCTTGAACGTGATATCGTTAGCAATGATAATGATCTCACGTCCGTTTTGGAACTCCGGGGTGTACAGCGTCAGCAGCCACGCCACCATGCCGATGTCGTTTTGGCCCCGAGGACGCAACGTCTCCGTCAGAGACTTGCCCGTTGCATCAAGGACCAATTCGCGCGTTTCCATGAGCAGGTTCGGGATGGTGATCTTTGCGCCGCCACCGCGCGTACGCTGCTGTACGTACTTGCGCCATTGACGCAGCAGGTTGTAATCAATGAGCTCAAGGAAGTCGTACACGTACACTGTGTTAGACATTGCCTTCGCCATCTGACGCTTCTTGTCGAACGGGAACACAACCGGGTATGGTGTCGTGACTGGCAACCCGTCAAGCTCGCCGTGTGTCTCATCACCAATCGAAGTGAAGATAGGCTCGTCGTGACCCGCAGCCTCAACATATGCCTGCACACGGACCACATAGCCCGTCGGGTTCTCAGCCACAAGGCGCACAGGGATCGCTGGCGCCTCACTGTTGAAACGTGCGATGATCTTGAGCTCCACCGTCGAAACACACAGCTGCTCCAGACGCTCGGCGTAACGGTACGCCAGAATACGGATCACACCTTCAAGATACTGGGGATCCACAATCGCCTGCGGCAAGATGTTCAGGTACACGTGGTTGTTTTTCGTCGGCAGCTGCGATTTCTTGACCAGAGGATTTGCCAGGTTGACCTCCAAGGCGTTCAGAGCATCGACGAGTGAGCGCTCCGGACCAGGGTAAGCATCGTACTGTGAGCGAGAGCCGCTGCCATCGTGGTCCAGTTGACGCACGACGGAGCGCACAAAGATGCGCTGGAAGCGGTCAGTCACGATGTGCGAATCGGACTCCTTAATCTTGGCCAGGTACAAGTGCACGTTCTTGTTCTCCGACGCCAACGGGGTAACGCTGTAGTTCTGCAGACGACGCAGCTCCAGTTTGTAAGCAAGCGGTGCTTCCATGTGGCGTAAGATCTTGTCTTCACTGTAGTTCAGGCGCCCAGGGAACGTGTAAATGTTCGGGTATAGTGCCATGTCAGCGTTGTGCGCGGAAATGTCCTCGATATTCTGCGGACGCACAGCGAACGTCACACGACGAATGTTGTGCGCACGCAGGTCTTGGTCCACAGACTTTAGGTAGGCCTGTGCCTGCTCCAAGAAACTCGCCTCCTCCGAGTGCTCATCCACTAGAAGAATGTGCACGACGTTCACAAGCGGGTCCTTGCGCACCGACAGCGTCTTCTTCGCGAGCGGGAACAGGCTCATGATGTCCGTGAACGACTGCTGGAAAACCTTCAGGTTCGTAAGACGAATGATGGCGCCGTGACGCTCAAAGTCAGATGATATTTTTTGGTATCCATCGGTAGGCTTGGCAAGCGGCTTCTCAACCGATTCTTGCTCATCGCTATTTTCTTCCGAACTGTGCAAGTCGAGCGAGCTCGCAGAGCTGTTGCGACGCAGCAGACACGACAAATCGTCATAGCTCTCGGCAGGGGCAACTCCGACGGCCAGCGCATCGACGACAGGCGATTTGAATTGAAACGTCTTCGCGAAAATGTCGTTAAAGGCCATAGTCTCCATAGACTCGATGACGTACGAGCGGTATACACGCAGGGCGTATAGCTCAAGAGCCAACTCGCGGACCTGCTGTTCCTCGTGGTCAAGAAGCGAAACGAGCAGGTCGAAGAGCGGCTGTGACTGATCCAGAAGGTTACTGCAAGCGGCAGAAAGGTCCGTTGACGAACCGTCAGCGATGTAGCTCTTGAGCACTTTCTCCACCTGGCTCAGACGGTCGCGGTATGACGGCATCTTGTTGTCAATCAATAGCTGACGCGCCTCCAGAGCCACCAGCGAGTACTGTTTCTCCTTAAATGTTGCAAGCTTCTCAAGAAGCGGTACGAACGCTGCCGACTTCACCGACTTGCGAGGGGCACCGCGCGCCATTTGGCCAAGGAGCTGCAGCAGCAACTTGTTCTTCGCCTCCAGTGCTTTGTGCGAACGAGCGATAGCGAACACCTTATTCAGGTCGGCCAAGTTTTGCTGACGTAGGGCCATCACCACATCCTCGACGTTGTGTGAGTTCGCGTACACAGTTTCGACAGTGAAGTACTCGTTGATCAGCTCCGTAAGCACAGCCTCTTCGCCAGACTGCAAACCGTGCTTGTACTTGGCGGCAATATCGCGGAGCGTCATCACTGAGGCCTCGAAGTCCGATCGTTGGCGGTCCTTCGTGAGGGTATTCTTGTGTTCATCTAGGATCTCAATCACCTCCGCCACGTTGAACTCGTGCGTAGCCGTAGGTTCTTCAGCCACTGCCTTCTTAAACATCTGAATCTTGTCCGTAATCTTTGCGAACACATCGAGCGGAATGCGGCCGGCCAGCGACGACATAGCCTCCTTGATCTCCTCGACAGGCAAGAGCGGTTCATTCAACACCTGGAACAAGTTGACTAGTGCCTTTTGCGTAAGGTCCTCAGGAGCGAAAAAGCCTTGCAGCACGCTCTTCAAAAGTGCCAACGCCTTGCGCATCTTGTGCACAGCCTTTATGCTGTTTCCGTTAGCATTCTCTAATGGCGGAAGCTTTCCCATGTAAACGTCTGACTTTTTCACGCACGAAGGATCGTCAAGCTCCATGGTAGCAATGCAGTCGCCAGGCGCCAAAACAGCGCCCTCGGACTTGAGCAACCGGATAACACCAGCTTCCGGGGTGAGAAGTGGCATGTACATCTTCATCACCTCAATTTCAGCGTACGGCATACCACGACGCAGGCTAGCACCGTCGTCCACCAGGTAGCGAGCGAGCTTACCAGCCGTGTTGGTTACCAAGCGTGTCGGATCGTACTCCTTGGTGAACACGCACGTGTGACTGTCAACAACAAGACGCAGGCCCTGCGCCTCCTTCGTAGCGTACGCAACGTGCGACTTGCCATTCAGCAGAACGAGGAAACCGCCATCCGACAGTGTGCGAATCTCTACCTGCAGGTAGGAGCCGTTGCAGAAGAGTGTGAACTGGATTGGGCCGCTGCGGCACGCCTTGATGTTGTACTTGATCCCTTCATAAATAAGCTCAAGTGACTCCTCCTGAGACAACAAGTCATTGTGAGGGAGCTGACCGCGCTCAACTTGACTGACGTACTCCTCCTGGAGCGTATTCGACGCCTGGTACGCACAGCACACAGCACCCACGAGGACCACCATTAATGGGTCTGGACGGCCTTGCAGACGCACTTCATTGTGGTGCGAGATACGCTCGTCTAGCCATGACGTCGAGATGCGGTTGTACTTGAAATCGTCCGACTCCATCATGTTGACAATGTACTCTACAGTCGTGTGAATGTCTCCACGAATGGACAACTCTTTCAGCGCAAGAATCATGTTCTTCCGGGCCTTTTCACGGGTCAGACTCCACGAGAACAAGTGACCAATCTGTGAGTCCGCAAACTCGTGGACTTGGCCGGACGAGTCCACCGAAAAGTAGCCCCACACATCGGGCGTACTACGAAAGTTGAGCTCTTGGATTGCACCGCTAGTAGGCTGAAAGCCAGCGTTCGGGTCCTCAGCTGTAATACGCGCAGCAATGACGTGACCATGTGGAGGCTTCTGTTTCTCCGTGTCAAAATCAATAGGAGCTGTTTCGAATGCATCCTTGTTGTACAGACGACGTACATCCGGGATGCAGTACAGCGGAATACCCATAGCTACTTGGAGCTGAGCAGCCGGTAGGTTTACATGAGTAATCATCTCGGTCACAGGGTGTTCCACCTGTAGACGTGGATTAAGCTCTAGGAAGAAGAACGAATTGCCATTGTCCTCTGGCAGCTCACTGAAAAGGTACTCGACTGTACCAGCGTTGACGTACTCGACCTCTTGAGCAAGACGTGTTGCGGCACGCATCATTTTCTCCCATACTTCCTCAGTAGGGGCAAGCACTGGTCCTTCCTCCACAATCTTTTGATGACGACGCTGCACGGAGCAGTCACGACCACTAAGGGCAATGGCATTCCCGTACGTGTCTGCTAACAGCTGCACTTCTAAGTGACGTGACTTGGGTGCCAACTTCATGACAAAGATGGGCGAGCCAGGGATTTCGCCACGTACGGCTTCCCAAGCACTAAGGACTTGGTTCTCTTCATGACACATTCGAATCCCTTTACCCCCTCCACCTTCACTGGCCTTTATCATGACAGGAAAACCAATCCGCTTACATTCTTCAAGACAATGTTGACCATCACGTAGCATAGCTGCATTGTAAATCTCGTCAGGAATCCCGTCATGTTCCTTGTAGTTTACTTGCATCCCATCACCATTCCAGGCAATTGTAGGTACATTTGCACTCTGTGCAATGATCGTCGAGCCAATCTTATCACCCAGAGCACGCATTGGTTTAGCTGGCGGTCCAATAAAAATGATCTTCCGTTCCGTTTGAAGAAGTGAATCCGGTAGTAATGGATTTTCACTTGCGTGACCCCATCCAGCCCATACAGCATCCACATTGTATCTCTCAGCAATCTCAATAATGAGTGATACATTGGCATAATTGTGGTTATTCGAACCTCCAGGCACTTCGACCACATGTTCAGCCATCCGAATGTATTCAGCATTAGCTTTGAGATCTTCAGGTGTAGCCATGACAACAAACGTAACAATACGTTCATTTGCAAACATTTCATAACACCAACTACGAATGCTTCGAATGGCTTTAACAGCTGAAATCCCATTGTTTGCAATAAGAATGGACGTAATTGGACGAGATCCTTGTTGAAGACGGACATATTCATCCATATTCGAGTATGTTAAAGGATTCTTATCACTACGAAGTGTGTGTTGCATTGCATTCGATGCAATACTAGGAAATACTCCTTCCTGGGCCACCATAGAGTCTAATAAGATCTTGGAATATCTATCACCTAGAGCTCTAATTGTGGAATGACCCTGGTTTTTAAAGAGGGTAGTTTGAAATGCATGGAATTTAAACCAATGAAAAGAGAGGACATCCTTTTTCAAGGGCTAGGCTTGAAGAGCGCGTCATCGGTTGCATGGTTCGGAGTATTTCTTACAGTGCACCTTTTGTCATTTTTGACGACACCGCCCGACGATTTCGAGATTCAATGACACTTTGTACATTTTCTTAGTGTTTAATGACAACACATAGACTTCTACTTGAGCGTGGCTAGCTACATAGTCAAGTCGGAGTCTATGATTATGCTTATGAAAAGGAAAGAGACAGCGATAGTATGCAAAGTCATGGAAGTATTTATCAGGTACATGTTTATATAGTGCAAAAGGTTAAATATGATGGCAGTACAGTATGGGGCAGAGAAAGCTTGTCAAAGAATTGGAAAATATGACACAAGTGACGTCACTCGTGAGCTTATTCATGACGTTGTCGACGCACCATACAATTTCTAAGCGGGGGAAAAAAACATAGACGAGCCATGATGCTTGCAGGTGATGCCTGCCACATGTCGCAGCCGATGACGCGCATGTAGCCATCTGGACCTGCCTCATCGCAATGAGAGATTCCTCCTACCCAAAAAGTAGCTTATTAATTCAATTCTTGGATGAGCCGATAAGGTGTTATAATATGCAGTTTCCATCTTGTATTGGATCGTGAATCGCTTTCCACTAAGCCGATCATCCGATCAACAGAGCTATAATGAAGACCTCTTTCTATCAATTGTCCAGAACTTTCGACACGGTTATTTAGATTTGCATCTATCGTCCATTCCTCCATCATTTGCTGTGATGAGATAAGGACTTTGCAAGAATTGGCTCGTCATAGTTGGCGACGTAAAACAAGTATTGCCGCTCACCTTGCCTGTACAGCAATGGGGCCGATTTGCGTTGGCTTGCATCTCAAGTTGATTCAAACATCGCTGTATCGACTTTTGCTCTCGTCAGTCTTCAGCTGGTATTTCAAAGCAGGCAATAGGTGGTCTAAGAAATAAGCAAGAGCTGTAGCTTCTTCAGCATCGACCCCATCACCTCTTTCACTTGGACAGCATTCACCTAACGCTTTTTGGTTTCTTGGCAAAGCGACCAACTTTGGTAAAAGGTTCTGCATCACATGCGACAAAGATAACAAACAGTTTTCGTTAAGAAGTCGGCAAAGTTATAGGCACGTATCCACTGACTACCATACTGAGACCCAACCAGCTACCTAAGTGCAGCGCTTCTTTGCCGGTGCTTTGCGTGGCGCCTTTTTTCCTGTAGCAGCAGGAGCCTTGCGCTTTGCGCCGCCCCGCGGCTTTTTCTGAAATTTGCTAACATCCAAGTCTACCTCCTCGTCTGGCTCACTCTCTGCGTCCGACGGCGGACGTAGACCATTCTCCTCGTCTTTGACGGCATTAGCCTTCCCTCGTCCCTTCTTGATGGTGGTTGACCCAAGAACCGACTCCACAACTGCTTGGGATTTATGAGATGCCTTGTTGTACCTGAATTGACAACGCAAAATGTAGATAGACAAAAGCGTATCAGTGAGCATGCTGCATGGAAGAGAACGCTAGATAGACGCAAAGTCGTGTGCACATCGTACATTCGCGTGAACGTCGTCTTCGCCTTGGAGTCGAGCTCCGAGTAAGAGTGTCGTTTTACACCAGGGAACTTGAAGCTTTCCATAGACTCCGTAAGGTCTTCGCGGGTGATTTCGCACTCATCTAGCAGGTTAATCACCTCGTGGATGTTCTGCACATACGAAGCATAAGAGCGAGGCTAAGAATGACTCTACATCAATTGCAGCAACAGTTGACAGTGGATCCACGTACGTCTTCCCCTAACAGTAGCTTTTTCAAAAGGATCTCCTTCATATACGGCACGTAGTCGAGGCGGATGACTACATTTACATCAGTTAACCCATGTTAATGCCAATACTAGACACGTACGGACTGATACGTGCAACCAACACTAAAAATACCAACCTTCTCGGGATCCCGAGGCGTGCGATCTCATTCGGACTGACAACTCGCTTAGCAATCGCTTTGACTTGGAAGCCGAGGAGTTTTTTCCTAACCATCTGCGTGTAATAAGACAAACGCAAGGGTTAGCAAGTCGACCCATACCACTTTTCCACTACCAAACGTACTTGGAAAACTCTGGGTGACCAACGAATCCAGCCGAGTATATACAAGCACCAACGTTCATCGCGGCTTGCTTTGTAAGCAGATCCCAACGCTGCTCCACCCGGACATACGTATTCAGAAGGTCACTTTCTGAAATGAACTCCGACGCGTGCATCGCTGCTTCCAGGTTTGTATCTGACGACGTCCGGTTATTCATAATACTTTGAATGTAGTTTTCCTGAACCATCAGCGGCATCAAGTCGTAGTCGACGAAATACGCTTCATTTCTCGAATCGAAAGAAAGATCACGCTGAAATATCTGCTGTGTTGCGCTGAAAGGGTTTAGTCGCAGACATTCATCTTTGTTGTGCTGCGAGGACGGGTTTACCAAATCAGCATAGGTGATATTAGTGGTGGTAAGTCGCCATCTTTGCATCTGCGTCAGCAATTGTCGAATATCATTGCCGCATCGGTCGGCAGCTTCTTCGATTGCGTTCTTTTCCATGTGCAACCCTTCTTTCAAGCCAATCTCCATCATTCGCTTGCCAATTTGAACCTTTGTGGGACGCCGCATACGCAAATCAAACGAATGATTTGCCAGTGAGCGAACCTTTTGGCTTTGCCGGTCGTTGCAAATGCAAATAATTGGAGCCTTCGACTTCTTGATGAGCTGTATAAGTTCCGCCGTACCACCACGATCGCCACCGGACATACCGTCGACCTCGTCCATGATGATCACGCGATGTGCTAAATGCATTTTTCCTTTGGATTTCCCTTTCGGCGCATCGAATCGAAGTGCTTGTGTACCTAGCACGTCTTTGAGCCCGGTTTGCAGCATTTTTTTACTACGAGTGTCACTCGCGTTCAGCTCAGTGCATTCGAATCCACACTCGCGAGCAACCAGGTTCGCAATCGTGGTCTTACCAATACCAGGAGGTCCCGACAACAGCACCGTCTTCGCTCCGCGGTTCTCCGACAACTTTGTCGAAAATGGGATCTTCTTCGTCCCTTTCACGTGCATTGCCTCCCAGTCCAGAAGCCACATCTTTAGCTTTTTTCCTAGCTCAATATTGCCAATCATGTGATCAAGTGTCCGGGGCTTGTACTTGTCAGTCCACAACTCGGTATTAATCAATCTGCAGTACAATAAGCAACACAGATTCGGTAAATATGCAGCACTCGTGGTGAAGCACTCTAGTAATGCAAGCCTTATCGTACGAGTTTAGCTTGTTTTTGTCCTTTAAAGACGAGGTATCTGCAGCTTCCGCCTTCATCTTCTTTTTCTCAGTCGCCAGGTCTTGTGCCTGTTGAACTGCCGAAGCTTCGGTAATGAGATTGTAAAATTCATTCTGTGTCAAGATTTGCACATTCTTGGCTACAGCTTCCTGGTACTTGAATCCCTCCGTCACATTTCCACCCTGTTCCAACGTGGCACCAATCACCAAATGTTTCGTATTACGCGTCACGGTTTTTGCAACAGACCCACCACAACTCTTAACAAGATGCATGACATCCTCCCGTGACAGATTTTCAAATACACCCGAGAAGACGAACGTCTTGCCATCAAGACATCCTGAGCACGGAGCCGGAACCTTTTTCAACGCACTTTCCTGCTTCACAATAGCTTCCTCTGAAGCAGAGCCACTTGTAGTCGAGCTTGCAACGTTTTGGCTATTGTCTGTCATTACTTTTAGCTCCACTTTTGGCATTTCTTCATCGTTTTGATCCCCACGACACAATCGCTTCCGCTGCGTCGCTTTTCGCTTGAGCTTCACGTCCACCACTTCATTGTCACTGGACTTCATGTCGATGTCCGAGTCAATTGTCCTCTTTGTCTTGTGGTTCTTGGCTACAGCTTTACGTTTGGTACTAACGTCGTCGTCGTCTTCATCACTGTCGTCCAGTACTACGACATTCTGTTTCGAAGTGCGACGAGTTGTACGACGTGATGATGAAGGTGTTGGCTCTGGTTCCGCTCGCTTGGCTGGCAAATGACACACGAGTCCATTACTATGATACAGGAAGAAATGGATGGAGATTATTTCATACAAGAGATTAAAGACACAACGTACATTTGGCTGGTGTCACTACCTTCTTCTTGCTACTAATGCTAGGAGGTTTCTTCTGAAAAAACGAGCGAATGTCCATAATTGACGGTCGGGTCCTTTTACGAGTATCAACAAGAGGTGGACCTTCCGATGGTGCTGGTCTGTTTTCCCGCCAAAAATTGACAATAATTCATGTCCTTGTAAAGGAAGATTCCAAATTCTCGGAAAACGATATGATGTGGTGCACATGAAATACCATGATTGCTAATAAAGCTCGAGAAAATGGAGCTCTCTCCGACGGTGCTCAAATATGGAAGTCTGTGCATCTTGTGCGTACAAAACAGTCTCTTGGTAATTCTAATGCGTCTCTCGCGAGTCGGCAATTTTCCGCGCTTTATTCCTGCCACTGCCGTCTTTATAGGGGAAGCACTAAAGTTGATCACGTGTTTCGTCGTGCTTATCCACGTAAATCTCAATTTGCATGAAGTACATTTCAATTGACTGTATCTAACTATTGACCATTTATAGGAATTCCATGGACTCGAAAAGCTACAGCGTCGTAAACGTCTGGGTGATTCCTTCCGTGCCATCACCAACATGGGTGAATTGCTGCGTGTGAGTGTACCGGCAATGCTCTATGTAGTGCAAAACAACTTGCAATACGTAGCAGTATCAAATCTCGACGCATCCACGTTTCAAGTCTTGTACCAGCTTAAAATTCTGACGACCGCCATTTTCTCGGTCGTAATGTTACAACGAACATTGTTGCTCACACAATGGGGTGCTATTGTCACATTAATGATGGGCGTTGCACTCGTGCAATTAGACGAGGGGTCATCTGCTGCTACAGTGAAGTCGGAGCAGACAGTGCAGAGCACTACCAACGGACTATTGGCGGTTATCGCTGCTTGTATGTGCTCGGGCTTTGCTGGCGTGTACTTGGAAAAAATTCTTAAAGCTGCGGGCTCACAGACGTCCTTATGGGAACGCAACGTGCAAATGTGTTTTCTTGGACTTGTTCTCTCAGGTGGTGGTCTTGCATACAATGACTATGAGTCCATCATGACTCGTGGATTTTTCTATGGCTACCGTCCTGTAGTTTGGGCGGCCATTAGTTTCTCGGCTTTTGGTGGATTGCTTACTGCTGTGGTCGTCAAGTACGCCGACAATATTCTAAAAGCGTTCGCAACCTCCATCGCCGTCGTTCTCTCTGTCATCCTGTCGGTGTTCGTGTTTGACAAGATACCGACGGGTCAATTCGTAATTGGAGCAATTCTTGTAAATGGATCGGTGTACGCGTACGGAAAAGCCCCCGAGTGGCGCAACGACCACTTCAAATCTATCCTGCCTGTTGTAGATAAAGAAGACGCAAAGGAGGTCAAACACATAGCCTAGAAACAAGCCAGTCATGTCCAAAAATCACACACTTTTGAATCAATACATAATATACCATACATCTCAAGTGTTTGGACGAAAGATGCAAGGCTTTTGTCCATTCAATTTCAGGAGCGCTTCAAACGAGAAATATGCCCCATACAGCTACTAACACTCATTTCATCTATCTGGCTCGAATACTAACAGTAGCTGCTGCCTTTTGTTAAAGTTGGCATTAGATCTCTTGTGCGTAAGCGTGTCCAGTGTATATCGATTTTCAATCTGTAGCTCGTTCATTTGTCCTCCTCATGAGACGGTCGTCGTTGCTGCTTCTGCTGAAGAGGAGGAGCAGAAGACGATGTTTGGTTCTCACAGTATCGATTATATACGATCCCACACGTGAAAATGGTCTGCGTCGTGAGCAAAATATTCCATCGCTGGCCCCATAAATAGCCTTTTAATCCCGTCAGTGTCGCCATGGTCGCTTCTTTTGTACTAAATGACAAAACGTGAGGCTGTTTATAAATTTACAATAGCTACAATGTTATTGTAATTTTTATTCTCCATTTTGTTGTAGGATTTGCTCGTATGGATGACGATTGGCGCGAGGATGGCAGTCTCCGTAGCTTAAATGCTGGTGGTGGCCAAGGGAAGGCTCGCGGCAAAGGAAAAGGACCGCAATTTACGCGCGTCATCCCTACATTTTTGCAAAAATATTACCAGCCGCCTGCAATCCAGGCTAAATTTGCGACATTGTCTAAGGCTGGTGAGGAGGAGGAGGAGGAGGAGGAAGGACTGGACGAGGTGCAACAAGCGGCAATTGACGAGTATTTAGTCAAGAAGAAGAAGGAGACGACAATGAAGAGCTTTGAATTTAATGGAAAAGAAGATGAGAAGGATAGCAACAAGAAGAAAAAGTGCAAGACGTCAGGACAAAATGTAGTAGAGATGGGCAAAATTAAAACGGTAGACACGACGAGGAAGAAGAAGCGCAAACGCACGGATCAATTGATACTTGGTAACAAGAAACTGCTCTCATTCTCAATGGATGCTGAATGAGTGGATTAACATGTGCTTTATTACTAGTCAGTTCTATACCTACAGCGTGAGGACTAAATGTAGCTCCTGGACCAATTTCAACACCTTCTTTTTGTATAAAACCGTCTTATTACCAGGCTGAATGTAAAGTGACCATTTCTTAATTTCGTAACCTATTATAAAATCTTGCAGGTCAAACAAAAAAAGCAGTAATAAGTAAATGTTTGTCGATGTCATGCTTTTACAAGTATAAAACCGTTTCAATCCTTATTTAATCTCTTTAAATTATTCTATAAGATAGGGTTTTATAAAAATAATGCAAAGCCATATTAATGAAGAGCAGATAAAGCAGCAGCTACGATCGCAGCAGAAATTATGGTACCACTAAGTCACTAAAGTCTATCAATTATTCACATACTTACTGCTTTATTATGAATAAAACCATGCAGGGAAGCAGAACAAGTCACTCGTGGATCCTCTGCTCTTCCTGCTCTTCAAATTTGGAGCATTGGAAAGTTCTTACGTCTACTTGAAACCTCAAAAAGAACCACAAATCCATCAAAAACTCTGATGTCACACGGAATTATTTGTCATACAATGGATAGTATAAAGAAGCATCAAGTACCGTCTCAATCCATTGTAAAAGAGACATTGGAGGTCTCGAATGTGGACATTGTGACGTACACTTCAACTTTTGTGTCGATTATGGGGTTTCTTCATTTTGGAGACAATGTATACAATTGTAATACTATACACTTATGTGATACTAACTCTAAGCTACCGAGTTATCTATTGGATCCAAGTCTTGATGTAATTGATCAGTTGGTGCTAATAAAACAGTGGGTGTTAGTGGACAAGACATTTGGTGGCGTACACACTCCAAACTCAATGTTTCTTGAGATTCACGATGAAAAACCTGTCTTGTTATTGCCGTTAAATGATTTGTATACGAAATGGACTCAGGAAAGCGTGCTACAAGTGCTAGAATCGAGTTACCAAACAAAAGACCCACCAATGTATACGGGTCTTGAGCCATGGGCTGCAACAAGTGCAGCGCGTGTGCAAGGAGACAACGTGAATTACGAGGTAGTACAGTCGATGACCGGGAATGGTGACATGACGACGGTGAGGAAGCAGAAAACGCGCAAACGTGTTCATGTGGTGTTTGGTCGTGTCACGAGCGTGAGTCCTATCTCACGTCAAAAAGATCGCGCGAGTTGCCATTTCTTCGTGGAGATTGAAAGCCAACCAAGCTGTATTGAGTCGACGACACAAAGCACTGTCAACGTCATGTTTACGGGTGTCCATAGCATGCGCTGGCGCTTATTTCTCCGCCCTGGTAAAAAGGTGTTACTGACCGATCTGGTGAAAGTGTTTTCCCGAGAATGTGAAATGTTTTTACTTCAAACAACTCACGAATGCGCACCTGGCCATCTTCCTGTAACTGATAAGGGATCAATGAAAACATTGGTTATGGTTTGGAATGAGCCGGAATCTTCTCAAATGAACATTCTGAAGTGCATTAACGATTCGCTGGATTTTTCAAAGGAAAACGCTACTCGGTGCAGTGGTAAGCTCTTAGATTACGAAGGCAAAGTATGTCGACTCTTATGGGATGAGTGCATCGAGCTTCAGGGGCATGATGAAACGCGAGTTATTGTTTCGCTCTTTCACTTTCCGTATGAACAAGAATTGGTTCGCCTTCGCATTGGTGGAATCCTGCGAGTCTATGGCGCTCACGTTCTTAGATGGCCAACACCGGTTGGAGGCAAATTTATGATTGGATTGTGCCCAAGGAGCCACTTTGCTATCACGGCTTACGGAGATCCGGGTAGATCCTGCCTTGTCAAGGAAACTCGTCCTCACCGAAGCAGAGTACAAAAGAAATGGTCGTGTTTGGGTGACTTTCATTCTCAATCTGCAGTGCTTTCTATGTGGATTCTAGAGCTGCTGGAGGTACTGAGCGCAAAGTTTTTCTTTGGAGAAATCGAGCAAGTGCAGTTAAAATCTTCGGTCTTGTCGTTTCCAGGGATTCGACGCCGACGAGCAGCAGCCCAAGTGGCAAAGAAGCTGCAGTTTTCGCTAAGTGATGACCACACTCGAACAGCCATGACTCTTGGTGCTCTCTTTTTAAAATGTCACGCAACAAATGCAGATAATTGTATCACGTTACAACTTTCCCCTCGTGAAAAGATATTGACATCCACGCGCGCTTTAACGATTCGCGAGCTGCAGGCTTTTGGTGAGAGCAAATTAAGTGAAAAAACTGAAGCGAGATCTGGCAGTGTCAGAGGATTTGACGAATTGCAATCGATACGTATCTCGGCCGAGAATCTTGATTGGTGCCTCCTCCTTGCATGTATTCGAGGAAATATCGATACTGGTGACTTGGAAGTTTGTGACCGCACTGGGTCAATCCCCTTGCAATTATATAGGGCGGAGACGGGTATCAGTCATATCGGCGAACGTGGCATGTATTTGATTCAAAACTTTGATTTAGTGGTCGAGGACTACAATCAAATTGAAGAAGTCGAAAACGAAGACAAAGTGCCGATTGTGTTTTGCATTAGCTGTTCGGTAGGCGATGTTGAGTTCGTTTCAATGCATGAAGATGACTTCGCTCACAATTTGCAAGAAGAAAACACAGCACCTGATGCACCTGATGATGCACAGGAACCGCAGGAACTTGTGTTCTTAGTCACACACGTTGATGCTTTACCGCTTTCCAGTGTTCGGTCGGCAGGGCTGCTAGCTCAGTACCGAGTTGTGCATGGCTTGGTGTGTCCAATCGGCGAAGGACTTCAATCAGGGCGCTTCATTGAGTCGATGCGGACGGCTGAGATATTGGTCAACACAGAGCGCGCTAGCTGGTATATTGAGAAAGGCGGTTGCTATCGAGTACAAGCACTCAAAGTCAGCTTAGATAATGTAAATCGCGGTTCTTCTCAGTATAGCTTTGAAGACCTGGCAGTTGAGCTATCAATTGACTACTGGAAGAAAGCGATGGTTGCTGAGGACAACAATCTCCTATGCTTTGACTCACTTGAACAGTTTCGCTGTCATATTGGTGGAGAATCGAGTACCCAAGAGCGTCCATTCCGAGTGTATCGAGTTGAAGATGGACAGTTGGTTTCGACCAGAATGAAATGTAACAGCTTCGAGCGCGAGCGATGTGGTTTGCATGACATATGCCGAAAAGCCAATCACGATGTCAACGGTGTGGCAGTAGTTCCAGCGAAAGATAATGGAAGTCGTGGTGAGGATGCGATAAGGACCCTCAGTGCAAAGCATCTTGTAAAACACGCGCTAATTGAAGTCACTGTTCCGGAATATATGGCGATGAGCATACTCAGCCATTTCCTCCGACGATCGGAGATTGTTGCTGATGTTTCTAGCTTGCTTCTACATCCACTTAGAAGCCGATCGCAACAATCTGGTGATGATGGGAAAAGCGTTGAAGAAGGGCTAACTGAGAACACAGTGGAGCCAAATCTACACAAGCCTCATCTTGTCTCTATCGTGGGAATTATCACAAAGAAGAAATACTACTGGCAGTCCAACTCGCAACAGCAGTCGTTTGGCAAGGTATTGCAAACTGCAACCGTCGGTGTGAAGCGTACACGAGAATGTTATAGCAGTATTGCAGGAGGCTCTAGACGACAATTACGAGCTATCTTTTATGTCCGCGATCTTGAGCATCTTGATACTGTTGAAATTCGTATTGATGCATCACGCTTTAGTGTGCTAGGCACGTTACAACGTGGCAATATCGTGGAGTTCTCAAGATTGCAGGGATTCATCGCTCGCTCGAGCTACAAGGCGTTTCTAAGTTGGGGTCACTTGACAGCAGCTCGGCTGGTACTTGACAGAGTGTGTTTACCAGCACGCGATGCGGAGTTGTTTGGGTCAATGCCTACGACATTTCTAAACGACCTTTATCACGCTACGAATATTGACCGAATGCTGCATCGTTACGTGGTCAGTGTAATGCACATAAGCTACGTGCTGCTCAAGAGAAAATGTAAATTGTGTCACCAGTCTTTGCAGCTCGATAAGCGTCGTGGCTGTTGGAAGCATGCAGAGCCACAAAGTGAGTCGAAGTATTCGCGAGACTGTGCGCGTAGATGGCACCAAATGGCACCATCTAATCCTAGTTTTCGAGCCCGAACGTACATGGGGACAACAATGCGATGCGTCATTGATGACGGATCCGGTCAGGCTGAGCTGTTTGCCGAGAACGACGTCGCGTGGGAGTTGCTAATGTGCACCGACGGCCAGCGTCAGCGTTTTACGAATATTCTGAGCAATTATGTCGATGAGCTGAAATACTTTTCCGGACGCACGGCAAACGAGTCGTTTGCTACCAGTAAGGCCGAGCGTGATCAAGAATATTATCAGAACGAACTGCGGGCGTTTGTGCTAGATACAATGCCGTCTCTGAGGTCAATGGTGGTGTTTGCCCAGCAATTCTACAGTGCAAAACAAAAGGAGAGCACCTCAGTGCTCACATTTGGCAACGACATTCACATCACGACAAGGACAGTGTCACTACCGAAATTGGAGGCCAAACGTATTGATCAAGTACACGTTCGAAATGAATTGAAACGACGTCTCGTCCAATTGCAGTCGGTCGTGAATACTTGAATCTCGCTAGACAATGGCAACAAATAGCAGCAAAGTGACGATTTTCTTTGACCCAATACCGAGCAGTATTATCCCGTCATTGTAAAGCCGTAGGATGGTTACAGCTACTGTTACAGACTCTGGTGAGAAAAAAACTCTTACTTAATGACCTTATTTGATAAATGGCTATATGATTTACAAATGGTTTCTGACTTTCTTAAAATTTTAGTCGACCAGACATTCCTGTGTGTTGTACCACTTATGACGACAAATCGTCATGATAATTATTTTGACGTTAATGACGGTACAAAGCACTGTCAAATTGTAAATGACATAAACTGATACTTTTCTAAATCAATACATGGTTTATGTCTTTATTTTCCATAGTCACTTCAATATTCTATTTTTCTATTTTATTCTAGACACTGCATGTTATGTCACGTATACTCGCATGAAACTATTTGATCTCTTCAACTCATTCGTGCCATTTGATTGGTCAATTCTCTTAAAAAAACGACCCAGAAAGGCTCCAGTCAAAGACTTCATGGCGTCTTCCGACTCTGATCAAAAGAAATCTGGCGCTACACGAGGCCGTAAGTTAACACCTCACTCTCGAGTGAAAAAGAACGTCGTGACCGAAACCAAGAAGATAGCAACGAAACGACGAGCGAGTCCAAGGAAAAACCTTCGAAAAACGATGTCAAAGGACAGTGATCATGAGAAACCTCTAGAAAATAATTTATCTTCTTCAACCATTTGCGTGGGTGTAGAAAACGAACACGAAATGAAAGACAATGCAGATGAGGAGACCTCCGTGCAAGTGGAGATTGCACCTGCTCAAGATACGCAATTAAGAAGAAATTATCTCCAACGAATGTACGTGATTGGTGCATTTTTTATTTAAAAGAAAAAAAGAACAAAATATTTCTTTTTTGGATAAAAAATGAAAAAATATGATTATATCGTTTTTTCTTCTAACTATTCGGTATTTTATGTCTTTTTATGATAGATATCGACAATTGCAAAGTACACATCCACATCAAAATGATACATTAAGACGACAAGTTGCTACTAATGTTGAGATGCAAACGTGTCAAAAAGCGACGACACGGGTACCGATACTTTTATATTGTATCCATTCTCATATGAAAATTATAATATTTTTCCGACACTAGTTTTGTTGTTGGATGTTTTAGAGTGAATATGCTGCTTTAATGGATCAAGAAATCCATAAACTCATGCAAGTGGAATTGGCACAAGCCAATGCATCAGTGTACACACACGAAGGTCAAAGTTTTGACAACTTGCACAACAATAATCGACAAGCTCACCCACCCATAGTGTCAAGTGAGATACAAAGTGGATATTCGCCAAATCAAATCTCCCATTCGCGCAGTTTCGAGTATGCCCAAGCACTAGCAAAGGCACAATCTCAAGAGACAAACAGATTGTCGGCATATTCCACACCACGTCAATCCGCGAGTGGTGACAACTCGTTTCAATCACTGATGACTAATCAGACGCCAGGATATGGACATGGGTTGCAACAACAGCAGCAGCAACAGAGTACTCCAAATCGAGTCGTGGGCATGCAAAGTCTCCCACAGATTGGCAACCAATTTTATTCGATCACTTCGAAGATGCCTTTACCTAGCCAAAACTTTTTGCTTCAGAGCAATGTGGGAACCATGTCAGGACAAGACGTACCTCGGGCACAACAGCAGCTAAACAGCTTTCAAATGCAATCGCAGTATAAGCATCAATCCGGGTCAACGCGTTTACATCAACGGGTCTCAACTTTCCAGGAATTTTCCGCCCAAATCCAGCATCTGGACAAGTCTGTGTTGATTGAATTGTTGTGGAAGCAAAGAGGTGCCTTGGCCCAGTGGCAACGACAAGCAAAGCAACTTGAGCTCCAACTGTCTGTCCAGCAGAACACTGGAAGCAGCATAGAAAATAGCGATTTTCATTCCCCATACAACTCACCTAACGTGAGTGGAAGCAAATTCGTTTGTCCAAATGTCTCTGCGGAAGCTGAGATGCAGCGAGGCCGAGAACGGAATAACGCGCGGAATGTAATGTCGCAGTACTCGTATACGCAACAATCGAACGAGAGCAGTCCTGCATGTTCTCAAGCGGCTGGTAACGGAATGGACTGGGGAGAAAATGCGCAGGTGTATTGGGACAAAGTTCGATCTTTAAAGACGACATATTCTGACCAGTTGCGCGTTGCAAAGCGAGCATTAGCCAACAACAGCGCTCCTCCTAACACGCTATACAGTGCGAAGGCCAAATCCGTGATGAACAATATTTGTTTGGTGATTGACATCTTGGGTGAGCAACCCACGAACATGCAGCCACGAAAGTTCGACGTGCTCACCTCCATCGAGCACTTTATTCAGGTGACGGTAGTTCCGATTGTACGAAAAGTTCGATCGTCGTTAACCACCTCAGCACCGCAAACAGCAGTGACTTCGGCTTCTTTCCCAGCAGTAGCCACGAGTGTTGCTACATATGCTTCGGAAAACTCGCCTTCTCAAAGTGGTGCTCAGGGTCTGGCTGGACAAAGAGCGGAAAGCCATAATGCTGGGAGTGGATGGTCTTCTAATACAATCTCGGAGCAGTCGTCACGTGAATCATATACTCAGTCTGCCGATGTGAAAAGCTCTCCCGGTCGAATTATTGAAGATTGCACCGATATGCCAACGAGAATGGAGGAATTGCCTCCGTCAGTCGAAAACAGTCCGACAAACGACAGCAGGTATACGTCTTCTCAATATGCGTCGGTAAGACCGGAAAGTAATGACGCTGCGGTGATGCAGAGTGATACATCAGCAGATCAGGCATCGGAGTTTGAAGCCAACATGATGCCGAACGAGCCATTTACTCCAACGTCTGAGTTTCGTTTGCCTACGGTATCCGAAATGCGCCCTCCTAGTTCACAAAATGGTATTATAAAAGATAGCAAGGTGTTGCAGTCTAACGTCGATGTCTTGAACGATTTCAACGACTTTTCCGAGCTGGATTTTGACGAAGACAGCAGCAATTTTTCGAAAGAGAACAACTCGTCAAATATCTCGATGAAGCGAGGAATTGAAGATGTGTGATGGCACTTACCAGACAGAACGCGGATACACTTTGCCATGGAATTTGAGATCCTATGTGGCAGTTATGCAGACGTGTGCGATGCTGATGTCAGTTGAGTACGCTATGAATGGAGACCATTAAATGAGTATCTATCTGGTAATGGTTGCGTGAGTATTTTTGTATTTGCATTAACGTTTTCTTTGTACCTCTCATGCGCTCCTCATGTGATCCAAGCCTTTGGATTCTTTCTCGTATGCATTGCATTGGAGTGAGAGAATCGCTCGATGTTTTATATTAGCACCCTCAACGAGCGAAGCCCAAGGCAAGATTTACATAATGCACTTGACTGAGAATATACCGAGCACGGTCACCGACAGCAGCGGTACGGCCACCTGGGAAAATGGCATTGGGTAAGTCATTCCAGGAGCAATAGGAGATCTCTACCTCCATACCACGTTTCTTTTCGGTGGCTGTGTCAAGTTCCGTCGCGAGAAAATATCGCGTCGCCGAAGCTACACAATTTCTTGCGAGCTCCTCGTTACTAGAACTAATAGGGACAATCGGTCGCGCAAATGATCTGCGATCGCCACGCCAAGCTTGTGACATCGATGGTGCATTGACTGTGTATCCAATAACGTAATACCCGATCACCGATCCGCTCTTGGTTAGCTCAAGACTTTGCGGACGCAAGAGCTCGGGCAACGGATGGAGTGAACCAACCAAAGGCGTATGGTGCAAAGTTTCCACTAGTTTTCGAGTGCGACTGGCGATGAAGCTGGACCATTCAGCTAACGATTCCTCATTTGGTGCACGCACCTCAATCACAACGTAGTGGTCATATCGTACAAGCACTTCGGTCGGAATGAAAAGCTGGGTCCATGACGACGGGTGACTAAGACTGCGACGACGCAAGTCATCCATAATGCGTTGTCCACGCGCAAACTCCTCCCGCATGACACGCAATGTCGACAAATTCACGTTCACTGCAGTGTTGACGGCAGGAAAGCCCGGCGTAATAATTGGCATGAGATGTGCTCGGTCGTGATTGTTATGTTGAGGGTCCCACTGGACATTGTCTGCACTGACATCGTTTGACGGGTGTGCCACGAGAATCGGTGTTGGCCAACGCCATGACGCCATTACTGAGAAGAACCGATGCACAATTGCAGCTACACTAGCACGCGGGAACATTTGGCACACAAAGCATACGAGTAACGCCCACGAAATACCACCCAGAAATCCAGCCTTGTTCGAGTACAAGCCACGAAGTCGTGCCCATAATCGAATCACGCGCAGACAAGACCTGAAAACACTGGCGTTTGGCACGAGCTCGAGAATGAGAGAAGCTACTCGAGCAACAGACAGCGAGCGCACTGACGTCGTGTCCATGCCATGCATTACCTGCATGTCATCTCCAGGCAGAAGCGGCAGGTGCTTGGGCACCGCCTGCTTTTGGGCGTACCGTGCAAACAATAAGTCCACGCGTACAGTACTGAGCTGGAACGATAGCACGGGAACGGCAGCTTTCCGTCGTGCAACGAGCTTCGAGACGGATGCTTCTCGATTAAGGTGTTCGCACAATGAACTGAAAAAGATCTCGCTGGTCACATTGTGCGGCATAAGCGCCACAACGTCAAGATCTGACTCGGCCGTCCCGACTTTCAGATGCCAACTACCTCCCAGCAGCAACGTAGCTGTAGTTGTCGATTTCTTTCCACAATCTGCAGAAACTCTATGGATCGTGTCAAGAGTGCGACACAGCCAGACATCTACAATCCGTTGCAGCTCATGAATGACCAAGTGCTTGACTGACAATTCATCAGAGGTGGGTAGTGGTGCAATTGCATTCACATATTTCATAAGACCGTTGGTACTTCGTAAATCGTACTCGCTAGGAGGCAAAAGTTCTGCAGGTACGACAATAGGAATCACTCGACGTTGTCGACTTGTTGAAGCTCGGAACGTCTTCGAATGGCTCTCGTGGTCTTTTATCTTGTAAGTTCTCGGTGATCCACTTGATAGCAAGAATCGGTTTTTTTGCTGCGTCTTGTGCTCATTTGTTGTTTTCTCCGTCCAAGTGGCTTGACAACCTACTTCCAACGCAAGCTGCAACGACTCAACAACCTCTTTCTTCGAGACGGGGGTACTCGTACACGAATCGCTACTAATAGAGCCGTTCTCGCTGCAGTTTGATCCCATTGTGGACATGCCATCATCATCATCCCAACCATCATCATGACTAGTGGCACAACTCGTTTGTCCTATAGAGCACGTATCACTCTCTTTCTTGAGCACATCCGAGTCAGCGACATTATTTACCAAATACAATGCCTTCTTAAGCTTTTGCATGCGTTCGGCATCTTCCCAGCAAAAACAAGTCATCTTTTATCGGTCTTATAGTGTCGTTTGCAGATAATTTACCACTTGATTCAATTGGTTTGAGCACAAAGTTTTTGACGTTCACAAGGTCCAAGGACTCGAGTGAAGTGATAATGCGTGTGTGTGCGTAGTTTCTTTCCGTTCTCTTATGAAGAATGACGACTGGAGATTTCGATCAAATGCCAAAGATTAGCGTTCGTATGGCGATGCAAGCAGACGATTTCTGGTAAAGCAGACTGCGCAGTAGAAATTGAGCCCCAGTCAATCGGTTTCAAAGTCAAGGGCGTCCATGCAGAGACTTTTGACCGCTACTTGCTCCTTCACTCTACAGCTCAGAACATCGAGTGGCTATTTTCTGCCCAAAAGAGCATGCATGGAATCGTAGAAACTGGTAGAAACAAGAAAATTGAGATGGAAGTTTGACTGCATCTGGAAGAGTTTTGATTGTCAACGTAGAGGACCTGCTTTGCTCCATAGTCATCAAGCACAATATCATTGTCGTGCTGTCTTGTCGTAAAAACTCGGATGAAATATTCTTCTACACAAGAGACGTGCCTAGGAATTGCATCTCGACAGGCGGTATGGGTTCGGTGTGACGACGGATGGTATCATACGACCTCGTTTTGATCGACAACGACCAAGAGCAGAAACGTAGAAGAAGATCAAAAGGGTCGAGTTGATTGATACAAATGCCTGTCGCCGTCCTTTCGCCTCTATATCGGAATCGTGTCACAGCCAAGCAATAGCCTGCATGCTCGTGTCTTCGTAACCACATATTGTTTACTGTAGCCTAAAGCGACAAAGTCCACCTTGGCTAATTGATTCTAGTAAAACTGGGAATAAATATTTCCACTGCTGCTGGTCGACGCCGTGAACGACCGAAAAGACCCGGTAGGATATGGCCAGAATAGTGCATTGGTCCCTCTAGAAAGTCGATCCAACAATCGGACTACGACGATATCGCGCCCATAATCCACTATCTTCCCAGTGCTATCGATTCCAAATCCTCGAACGTCACGAGATCGGTTCTAGACGCTGACCGTCCAGCTTTTTCCTGCCCGACCTGCTACAATCTTGGCCTGAACAGTTTCCTCTATTTTTGGCTGTTCTTCCTCAAAGCGCTTTACTCGATCCTGCTCCTGTGTAAAGTGCTCCAACTCGGCAGTGGCCTCTGGGTGAAAATAGCAAACGTCTTCGAAAATAAGGCGACGCAGGGTGTTCTTGTCCATGTCGCCCTTGTTGTTCCTCTCGAATGAAAAGTCAATAGGACTCACTGCTAGAGTCTCCGAGCCCATTTCCATACCATCAACATGGCAAGATGCAAGGAATGGATGTGCGATAGCATCGTCCACTGAGATTCGCTTGCGAGGGTCAAACTGTAACAGTTTTTGCATGAGGTCCAGTGCTTCGATTGGGGCATTAGGACAAATCAAATGTAGCGGCTTGGCCTCCTGCTGCTGTTGACGCGCCATCCACCGCTTAGCCTTCAAATTGGTGACGAAACCCATATCATCTGCCGGTGGACTTCCCACGAGTTGCAGGATCAAATGCAGTTGGTGCACGTGATCGTGACCCGGAAAGAGCGCTTTGCGCGTGAACATCTCAGCAAGGATACAGCCTACAGCCCATAGATCAATTGCTGTAGAGTATCGACTTGCGAGTAGAAGCTCAGGCGCTCGATACCAACGGGTCACCACGTATTCCGTCAAAGCTTCGTCTAGAGTAGGCTCCCCGTCTTGACTGCTTGGCGTGCTACTCCCATCGACATTGCGTGGCGTGACGTTGCGGATGTCAATGCCTCGTGCGAGCCCGAAATCGCACAGCTTGACTAAGCAATCGCGGTTGATCAAAACGTTTGACGGTTTGACGTCGCGGTGGATAATATGTGCCGAGTGGACGTAGCGCAATCCGCACAGCATCTGATACGTGATGAATGCTACATGATCGCTCGATAAAGCTTCGGGCGAGTTTATAACTCGGTGTAGATCAGTCTCCATGAGGTCTGTAATAATGTACGTATCCTCAAAATGAGCAAGCGATCGGGGACGCATGACATCTAGTAACGATATCACATGCGGATGGCACAAATGTCTCATCAGCCGAATTTCACGCACAATGCGCTTTGCGTCGACGAGATCATCGAAGGTACGCGGTACATTCTTGATTGCCACCGAATTTCCAGTAATTTGGTCACTTGCTGCGATCACTACTCCGTATGCGCCATGGCCTATCGCACGAATAAGCTGATATCGCCTGTGCACGCGGAACTTGGTAGAAGCCACTGTAAATGAGTACATATCTGCGTCTTCCGATAATATTACCTTATCCTTAGTTTCCAGCTCACATCCACCAGCTATATCGCTTCCTGCAAGCGAGTAGCGCTCAGAAACTCGCTGATTCTGACCAGTCTCCTTGTGTAGCTTCTGTAGCCTGTCAAAACTTTTGCGATACCTTGGTGATCGACCGCCTTGGACCAGAGAACTTCCACCAGACGATACATCAGATTCTTCTCCATCCTCACTCGTGCTTACGTCGTCGTTTCTACCCATTAAATCGTCCGAATAGGGGGCAAAGCTGATGCTAAGCTCTAGACGACCACAGCTTTCATTGTCTTCTCGTGCACCTTTTTCGAAGCTCTCTGCTCTGTAGATGTCAAACCACTTCGGTATAGCCACTGATGCAATTTCCTCTTCTGTCCCCTCCGATGAGTGCAAATATTCCGCCAAGTTTACTTTTGCGCAACCAATAAGTTCATCGCCAATAACACCAAGACTCCAGACGTCGATGCATAAAATGGCTGTTGAACCAGGCACAGCCCCAGAGAACTCAAGGTGCAGTGTCTCGGCCCAAAACGGTCCTTTTTCTCCAATGCTTTTTACAACACGAGTCGAGTACGATTTCCACGAGCCAACGCGACTCAGACCATCTGCATTCGTCGTGATCGCATCCCTGCTACTACTTCTGCTAGTGCGAATAGGACCAGAAACCTTTGTCGTGACATGCGGAAACTCGTTCAGACCGATAATCACCTTATATCCACTACTTCCACCAGTTGTAGGTTTTCGTTTTTGGAATTTCTTGCCAGATATACACACTACACGAATCTCACCTGGAGGACAAGTACTAGCTTGTTGTTCGCGCTCACGCGGGAGCGCAGCCAGCGACAGTCCAGTCGCCTCACCGGAGCCCCGACGTGCTCCACTTCCCCCGCCATTGGCAAATGCTACAGCTGCTGCAGTCTTGTCCGCTAGAATATTAATGTGGCTAATACGACCATCAGCTTCAAACCGCAGTTCGTGTTTCCACACATGTCGAAATCGTCTTCCACTCGCTGCACTCCGAATAGTCTCGCGACCAGAGACCACTGCCAGATCTCTCTCTCGTGCTACATGTTCAACATCATAGTGAGACACGTTTATTGAGCCATGAAAATTCGAAAAGAAAGCCAAGATTCCTGAAAGCCCGTGATATTCTCCTGCAATAGGAACGGTTGGAGGATAATTCGACGTTAGCGTGATGTTCGGGTGGAGACTCGGCATGAGTAATGCAAAGTTGCCTTTTCGCGCTTGAATACATCCCCATGTATCGTAGAATATAGTCAAGTCTACACTCACGGATGTTCCCAGCAACGTCAAAGCCTGTATTCTAGCTCTGCTTTTTGTGGACAATGGTGCAAACGTCAGTGTCTTCCTCAAAGAGGTGTCAACTTCTAAGCCTGCTGCTTTCAGTCTTTTCTCCGCATTTGGCAGCACTTTGTGCACTTGTCTCACCACAGCACTTATCAAATGGATCCACAACACTCTCTCCAGCTCACTATTCACCACGAAATGCAGCGGTTTTTTCTTCTCCTTTGTCTTGACATGAAAGCCATGAGAACGTCCGACATTCTCCTTGTCCACGGCTTTCACTGTATAAGACTTGTATTTCTTGTCGAATATAACAGACTTGACGCTCTGGTCCTTCTTTAGCTGTTGATCCAGCTCCTGTGCCTCCAAAAATCGTCCTCTCGACTCGAAAATACGCAACATCACGCCGTCCAAACTTAGATACACGTCGTCCCAATGCGGCAGCCAATCACCTTTCTTGCATGCATGTCCATACCATTGAATAGGGATCAATTGCATCAATAGATTAGACCCTATAGCCTCCGAAAGCGACGAAGCATTGGTCACATGTTTGTGACTGCGTTTATGATGCTCCTGAGGGTCCAAATGCAGCGCAATTGGTGTCGAAAGCGCATTGAGAGATTCTTCTTTATCTGGTGAATAGAATGAGCTATTTTGAGCTAAAGGAGACGCAGCAGAAGCTTCCATTTACTCACCCAAGTGCGTCGTAGCCGATGTCGTACCAAATACGTTTTGGGTTTTCCTGATGTCACAAATGCGAGGGATCAAATCCCCGAAAAACTGACTTCTTATGCATGGCAAAGTGTAGCCATGTTACAACCTGCTGGAGATGACTCCGACAAGTATCATCGTCGAAATGGTAGCAGTGCCAGCCATGACCTTTTCTGGGAAACGCATACAATACAGTACAATCTTACCAAGTATCTTGGAGTCGAAGTGCTGGGCATTTGGACGCATGGGCAACGGAGAACCAGCGACTGCAAAAAGGTCCACCACGGCACGAAGTGTGAGTCCCCATAGCACGAAATCGTGCACGTTACGACGCGACAGATGATCGTCACCGAGCAGTAAGTGGTTCGGTCTCGGCAAGTAAATGCAATCGAACAACATATTGCCAAGCAACCTCTTTGCCATTGCAAGCACACGCGGATGCATTCGGAGACTCAATAGACTATCTTCCAGCGGATAGGAGAGAACGTGGTATCGTTGTGTGTTAAACAGTTCGTGCACGTCCACCCAAAACACATCGGCGACCTCAGATTCCTGAAGTTTCGGCTTGTAATCGTGTTCACTCGCTGCTACATCAATGAAGAAGACTAGCCAAATCAATCACACCACCACAGTGTTATCAAGAGCTGGTCAATTGTAACTACACACAGTCCTGTAGAGTCCTACTTATTGTACCTTGTATACTGACACGCAATGAACGCAAATGCGTTCGAATAGGTGGCAAGTTACCAATCCAGTGCACGTGTCTAACACACCATTCCCACACGATCAGCTCAGCTTTATACAATTCTACATTGTAAGTCATAAATGATACATACGAAGTCGAGAGGTCCAGTCCAACTTCCTCCATCGTCTCTCGCTGTGCCGTCTCACAGAGTGACTCCCAGTCCGTCCACTCCTTAGACACTTTATTCAGATTGGAGTCGTCCGTCTTGATCTTCTTCTGTCGTCGACCACCGGGAAATGCCACTTGGCCACTCCATGTGTCTTTTTCATTTACACATCGCCGCACAAATAAAAGCTGAAACGATTGTTTTTCTTTCTCTTTCCACCGAAAAATTGCTGCTACACTTGCACGCTGTAGATATTTATTTGTATCAATGATATGGTCAATAGTCTTCATTCAAATACAAATGATCAATTATACACACCACAAACGGTGCGTCATGGTGTAGAAATGGCTGCTTGGCTAGATTACGCTGTAGTACTGACATTAGATTTTTCATAACGCTCTGCTCGATGAATTTCTTAGACACATTCATTATTAGCACTCATTCTTAAAGGTACTTATTATATCGTTTAGTATGGCTAATATCGTGGGTAGGGTTAATACACAGTCGACAAGAATTATCTTGTCTACCGTTGGTAGTCAATTTTTTAGGTGAAAAGGATAAAAAAATCGGTGGGACGATATACGGTCATGGTTTCGAAATTAGAGCTGATCCACTAGCTACTTATGGAATAATATCTTTGCGATGGGAAACATTTGCATGAAGTTGAGCTTATCATCTGCGAGCATTGTCATTTTCGCCATTCGATGCGATCCTACACGTACGTCTTGACGGCAAAATATGGTTACAAATAGTCCTCACTATATTTCGACTGTTTCACAAAAGTCCATACCTACTTTTTTAAAGTAAAATTGTTTTTACATAACTAATACAAACAAAAAACAAAAGTTATGGGAAAGTTTATGCGTGGGTTGACTGACCTCTTTACAGTCATAAAAGTACATTTGGTTTTTGTATTCGTGGTCTGTTCACGGCAGAGCTGTCCGAGTCATAATCAAAAAAGCAGACATCCGTCACCACCTCGTTCGTTAGGGTCGTCCCATTTGAATTCATTGAGAATGGACCTCAACAATCTCAAGAGCATGGCCAATCGTGCTGGTAATACACTGTACTTTGCTGGTGCAGCGGCCGCAGAGATTGGCAAGGAAAAGGGCACGCAGGCACTGGCAGTTGCATCGGGAGCGGCTGCAGTCGGATGCGACAGAATGAAGAGCTCTACGACGTTCCAGAGCGCCACAGTAGCGGCTACAGTGGGCCGTGAGAAGGTCAAGACATCGCAGGCTTTCCAAGTGGCGTCGTCAGCCGCCGTCGTTGGTAAAGAGAAGGCGTCGACCGCCGCGTCAACCGCTGCGACCGTCGCGACCGCCGGCCGTCTTAAGGCCGTGAGTGCGCTCGTTTTGGCCAAGAATCGCATTACAGGAGCTAAGACCTCATCTAGTTCTCCAGATCCTGTTAATTTACCGTCGGCTGAGAAGGAATTTTACAAGTACGAGATGTCGGAAGAGGAGAAGAAGAAAAAGCGCGCACAGGCGCGTCGACGTGCTGAGAAAAACAAGCAGCCGATGGCGAGCTCGAGCTCGAACCTCTCATGCCGGATCGACTGCTCGACGAGAAGGCAGTTCTAGACCTGCTACGGGATCAAACTCCAAGTCTGGTGCAAGTGCTGGATCGAGCAAGACCAGCAGTAGCAGCTCCAATAGCAAGTACAACCATCGATCGGGCGGTGAGAGCAGACGACCTGGTGGCAGCAGACGCAACGAAGGAGACAAGCGATTGTAGAGAGAACAAGATGCTAATACTACAACTCAGAATGTACTGGTGATGTCGAAAGAACGTATTGTCGTCCATACGCGCATTTTTTTCGTCTGCTTGTGTGGACAGACCAACGTGTTTAGTCGTCATAGCAATTGACAAATGCGTGCTTCAAATTTCGTATAGACTACGTACGAACTGCACGTAGTCCAGCTCGTCTTCGTTGCTTGCAGTTCTCTCTGCGAGTAGCACTTCCACCACGAACTCACCCCATAGCTTGCCCGGCCGATCGTACGGGTTGAGATTACGGAAGTGGGACGGTATATTGGCCTTTGTGCTGCTCGTGCGACTATTGACCGTCTCACGGTTGTAACTACTCGATTGCTGGACGCGCCGACACTTTCTAGTCGGCTGTTGCGTTGCTGCAGCAATCCCGTTTACTGATTGTGCTTGGTCCGCAGTATATTGAAGAGGAGAAGTTGGAGCCCACTCAATTTGGTAGGGAATGTCTCGCATGGATGTCGACACTTGGCGAGGTGGGGCTTGTCCCGGTGACGGAGAGTTGTGGTAAGCAGTAGCATGATTTACTGCTGAAGGGGGCCGTCTTGAATGCACCATGTCTATAGAAAGCGAAGATTGTCCTACACCTGCAAGGTTCTGGCTACAATCAGTCGATGGTCCATCACCTTCTAGTGGCAAATGTAGCAATTCGCCATAAAGTTCTTGCGTAGCTGACCCTTTTTGCAATGATGTATTGTCCCGCCGCGATACGTCTTTATCTTCAAACGTCTCCACAGTTCTATTTCGAACTCGTTTCCTGGCTGCCATTGTCGCTTTTGTATAGATATTTCTGCCCGACAAAAGAGGTTCATCAGCACTATCAATGGCGTCGTCCATTGCTTGCCGACGCGTCCGTTGTTTATATTCTGGAGTCAAAGTACTACAAGGCGTCCAACAAATCCGTCTATCAAGTGTGTCCACCGTCGGTACTCTACTTGTTGGTGTCCCGGTCGTTGTCCTAATTGCATTGTCATACCGATTCGGCAGGTCCGAATCGATCGACACCAACGTCTCGGGGAGATATTTACTTGCACGTGCCGCAAAATCCTCCGTCGTCCGATCATTGATAACGTACTTGGTGTCTTTACTTGTCATAATCTGTAGAAACATCTCCAATTGTGCTGTCCAGCATATCGTTAGACTCTCATTGTCTACAACGTGTCGCATCTGAGCTCCAAGCTCCCGCATCTCAATCAATGACCACTGTGCATAACCATCGGAGCTTCGTGTTGCATTACTAAATGTCATGCTAATGACACCGGTACGTATCGCCTGTAACATTGCAATACAAGCGGCTTTCGAGTTGCACGGCCACTTGCGATCGCAACAAATTGATGTAAAGACCTTATACGTCTCTTCATGCCAACTCCAAATCGTGTCATGACAATAACCTACCCAACCCTCATCTATCTCCAATAACAAACGCGCTACTTCCACCGTCCACGGTTCGTCATAGAATGTGATGGTCGCAGCACCAGATGTCGGCACTGCTGATGTAGCCGAAATCATTTTTTCTGCAATATTCTTTTTAATTGAGGAAAAATTACAGTAGAAAGTTGTAATTGTAGATTTTGCTGACCGTCACTGATGAAAATGAGCCGGGCCATTTGGGACTAAATTTTGATGCACGACTTTGACTCGGTAGTTGGCTCGAGCAAGAGGTTCTTGCGCTTGTAAAACAAAATATAAGCGGCATTGGACTTAATCTGACTCGGCATCGCTGGTGTCACGAGACTATCGTCAAATGAGTACCAACCTGGATATAACTCACCATCACCGTCCTTCCAGCTCTTAGCAAAAGCAGTGTAGTGACCAAAGCCCATCCTTCCATAGTGATTACTCACAGCAAACAGATCGTAGCTGAAGTGGTCCTTGTCACTGCTCTTCTCAAGACTGTATGGTGACATGTCAAGGCCTTCAAGGGGAAAGTCGACAAAAACGTCCAGCTTGTCACGCAGAATATCATTGCGATACTCAAACCGTTTCAGTGAGAGTATTAGAACATCCGGTAGCCGCCACATTTCCATAGTCTTGCGCGCTTGTCGGTGCTCCTTGCAGTGACTGCAGTACCACAAGTTTGCCTGGTCAAGCGTCTCGGACTTTACAAAATTCCGAAAGCAGTCGTCTAGAGAAATGCCCTCGTGTGCACGAGACCCACTAGCTTTCGCACGTACACTCTCGTGATTGACAATTTGCTCCATCTCAGGGTGAGGAGAAGCCGACGAGGACAACATCAGTGATGACCAAGCAACCGTAGCAAAAACCAGTTCATTCGGCGAGTCTTCACCGTACAACGTAGCGAAATCCGAAAATTTTGCGTCGGCAGCTGGAGGAACTGGTTCATTGCGTAAACAAACACCATTGCGGTCGGTTAGATACACACATTGCGATAGCATATTGCTCGGAATCTTGGCGCTCAAAGCCTGTGAGAAATGCATGCTCAGCAATTCGCTCCACTTCTCCATCATCTCAGTACATGTCGTTGAAGCAGTGTAGGTGAAGAGCAACGGGTCACCTGCCAAAGCGGACCCAACTCGGTGATATAGGAAGCCGTGTAACACGGGATCTTCAGTTGGTGTGGCATCCACTTGATACATAAGAATGCGGTCACCTTCTCGTAAACGATTCAACCGCTTGGTATCTCCGATGATCCGGTACGTCATAGATTGATAGATATCGGCTGCAAACAGACTGCTGGGGCTCAGCTTGCACAACTTGCCCAACGCGCGTTTCAGCTGGAGGACGGTCCCTTTCTTGGGTACTTCTACAAGGTAACGAGTCATAGACTTGCCTGGCTCGCTCGGGACGAAAATGACTTCTATTTCGCGATTCTGCTGCTGAGGTAGCTCCAACTGGATGCAATTAAATGGATCGAAAGTAATCGAAACTTTGTTGCAGATTGGGCATACAACCGTAGACTTGAACTGGCCCTGAACATGATCCACAAAGATACTGTCGTTGCGTAGCAAGTGGCATTCCCATGCTTTCTTCGCTACAGAAGCATCGTTTTGTGAGCCGTCAGACTCCTTCAACTCAATATACGGCTTGTGTTTGACGCGATTCAGATCTTCATGCAAGCCATCGATAATGTATGCGAGCAATTCTTGGGCGTCATGCTGTTGAAATCCGGAAAATTGCGGAGCAAACCGACTGATTGCCCGCTTGAAGTTGGCGGGTGAGGTGCTAGGCATTGTGCCAAAGTATATCTCCTTCAGTAAAGCATCGTATTCCTCAACCAAGTTGCCACCCGTTCCTAATGGATTGTCGCGGTTTAAATCTCTCTTGTACTTGTTGCTTAAGAAATAGCGCGTCAGCAACTCTACGTGGCTTAAACACTGCAGTGCTGAGTTCATAAAGCACGTGTTGCCGAGGTTACGAAGACCCATCTTACCACGCCGCTCTGTTTGCCATCTCTGTAGCGTTTCATCTTCTTTTTCTTCAGCCGAGAGCTTGGAGCGACACACAGCCTTGTGGTATTTCCAATGAGACATTTGACAGCTTGACCCACAGTACCAAATAAGTTGGCAGCTACTGCAACGCTTTAGCGATCCCGTTGCTTTCCGACAAGCACCACAAAGTTTTGGAATGGAGCTAGACACTGCACTTGGAGTGCGCTGCATTTCAATCCCGTATCCAGACTCATCCTTCTGACTATTCAGTGTAGCCGTCAGATCATCGCTCTGTATGAAATCGTCGTGCACATTTTTTGCAGTATCCTCCATATCTTCTACCGTCTGTTCCTGAAGCATCATAACACACATTTATTAATCAACGTCAGTCCAACAGTAACAAACCACTACGTCAACAATTCTTCACTTACCGGGTACACCTCTACACGATTGAAAACGTTTCCACGTTCTGGATCTCCGACTTGAACAACGAAGCGTGCAATAGTTGGTCCTCCATCATACCAAATCAAAAATGCGTCCCATACTTCTCGTGGAATCAGCACATAGTGAAAGTTTTCCTTTAATTGCGGACGTAATGGCCCTCCCATCAGCTCATCAAGTGGCATTTCTGAGCTCACATGAAGAAGCGGCAAATTGTCGATACGACTGGGCGGTAGATTCCACGCCTCAGCTGCCAAAAGTGGGTCTTTTTCTTCCTTAAAATCCACAAAGTCACACCAACGTTCCCACCATTTGGCTGAGAGCACAAAGCGTGTGTCTCCAATCTGTAGCCCCTGCTGATCCGCCTGCTTCATGAGGCGCTTGACAATTTCGCGCTGCTTGCAATAGTCTAAACGTTTAGTTGTGCCATTAAGCAGCAATTTCCCATTCTCGTTCGAGGTTTCGACGCTGAGCTTCTGGTCCGATAATGAAGCAACTGACACGAGCATCCCGTTCTTCTGCTTGTGCTGATCTTTCTTTGATTGCGTCTTCTTATTCTAGCATACAAATGTAAAGTGTCAATACAAGACGGATACAATGTATTCTAATACAAGACCTCGTGTACCTTGCCCATACTGTCAACTATAGGTGGTTTACGTGATCTTTTAGTGTGATAGTGTACACCACACCATTGCTCTAGTATTTCATGTGGTCCACACGCATTTCCATCTGACTTTAAATTGCAGTTTCAAGAGTGAAGGTCATTCATTTAGTATGGAACCATCTCCAGCGCCGCGCTTAGAGGAATTGATCCTCTCGGGCGCGGATGTGAACGTACTGAACCACACAACGTTGTCTCTATGGCATTTTCAGCAGTTGACACATGAACTTCTTCCATTTACGGCGACTATTGAGCCGGAGGAAGATCTGGACGGAGTCAAAAGTTCCAAGACGGAGACACCAGATCTTGTATCAACCTATGTACGAAGCGTAGACCTTGGTGAAGGAATGAATGTAGCTGCAGTACTATACGAGCAGCCTATGGATGTCTTAAAGCTTGATACAAGTGACCAGGAAGATGAAAAGCAGATCAGGGACAGTTTTAACGGGACAGAAGATGGACCTGGAACACTGACCACTACAATCAAGGGACACTTGACTCCGGACACTCGAGTTGCTGCCATTTTTCAACGCTATCGTTGTGTCTTGTGTCTTGATGCGTCACCTTCTATCTTGTCCATTGATCCATCCTCTGGACGATTGTTCTTGGACTTGCTATATGAGAGTGTGGAGCTTTTTATTTGGAGTATTTTACGTCCAATGGAAGTTGGTGGTGTAGCCTTCACTCCAGAGCTTCATGTGTCTGTATTAGTACAAGGAGCTCTTGTGGAGTCACTTTGCGTGCTTATGCAAGGATATATCGTCACAAGGACAAACGCTGCAGGCTTTTTGCAGTTGATAAAAGAGAGATTCCAGTTAATTGAAAATAATTGGGCCTCTCAGGCCCAGAAACAAGGGCAGTGGGGGTTGTTGGGCAATGCGACACCAGCCACACTTGACTGGATCCTGCAAAACGCCGTCTTTGCACTTAATTCATTGCCTACGGACTGTGCACCGATGATGGTCCTGGTAACGGACGGTGTCCTCGATGTACGAGATGTCTTTTCGTACGACAATTTGTTGATGCAACTTGTGCGTCATGATATTCAGTGTCATTTTTTGCGCATTGGAGGAGGTGGAGAAGATGAACTTAACGCTACTTTTGGCTTTGTGCCGGACACGCATCTACTACGCTTCGTAGCAGAGTATACTAGCGGAACAGTGTTTGATTACGCCGCTATTCACGAAGCTTGCTATGGCAAAACGAGCACAAGTAGCGACACTGTTAAGAAAATGACGGGGTTACAGGATGCCTTTTTCTTACGTAAATCAAGTGTGCATGCCAACTCGGCACCTGTGGTCAAGCTAAATGAGATGGATAGCACGTCATTTGATAGAAGGACGCTTTTGCCGTTACGTCCTTACCGCATGTGGCGGGACAAGGTACTTGAATATCGCATTTTTGCAGACGTGAATCGTATTGTGGAGGCAAGACTTTGTGAAGGCTTCTCGATCAACAAGATTCATGTGAAGACTTACCGGCAGCCACGACTGGCAGAAAGAGATTCCGTTCCAGGAGCTGGCGTAGATACTTCTAGCAATGGTGATGCAAGCAACGCGATTGAGAGCTCTAATGAAGTCACCAAGTTATTGATTGTGTTCTTACTGCAATGGAAACAGAATGTTTGGCTAGAATACGTGGTGTCAACAACAACCGAGGACTCAGCGACATTGATATCGTCATCAACTCCGGCACCTCACAGCGGTCGACGAGTGAGTGGACAGGGATTAAAAGGTCCGCCGACATCATCAGCAGCATCAAGAATACCTACAGGAATTTCCTGTAAGGACCAGAGAACAGCTTGGAGTGAGTGGTACGTGAAAATGAACATTTTAGGCTACGCGGACTTCCTCCGTGCGTTTGAAGATACTATGCAGCACTCTTTGGCAAGTGAAACCCGAGGGGCTGCAGCCAGGGGAGAAAATTCCATGGCATCACCAGTCTTTGTGCACGACTTTATTAGAAATGTTCAAGATGTCGACCGTGTGCTGCTGCATTTGATGACAGCGACGGCTAGTATTAATGAAACCAGCGACTCGGTTACCAACCAGTTTTCCTTTGGAACAAACTTAACATCAGCATCTGCAACCCCCAGGATAACAAGTTTCCACCCGGTATTTAACATTATTGGTGACCTCTCTACTGTGCTCTGGCATCGTTGGTTTTTTGTAGAGCGATTTGAGATTCTCTCAGTTGTTAAAAGTGGCGCATGTACGGACTTATTTTATCGCAGCGAAATACATGATGTCGGGCGAGGAAGCGCAAGCTCGCATTTGCGTGGCTTAGGAAATTTTGCACAAGGAATGATTCACAATCATGAAACAAATGTGTATGGGGCACACAATGGACACATTACGATTGGAGTTGAAAGCTTCGCTGAGCCCCTAGTCGCGATTCTTGTTAGATGGTCTTCGCAAAAGTTGTCCCAGGATTTGTTCTTGAAGTTTCTTCGTCCGACTGATTCGGAAAAAATCCATGCTCCTTCAAGGGCAAAGGCTCCGTCATCTACTATAACTTTGTCTGGAGGGATTGCACAACGACGCCGACAGCGCAGTTATAATAGCAGCATTGGCGACGGTGCTACACGTGGTGACGATAGCTGCAGCACAAAAGAAAGTAAGGCAGCACTTTGCTTTGTACGGCTCGAGTACAAGAACAAAACGTTATGTGCAATTCACGTAGCATTCTTCGCGACTAGATCATCAACCCGCCGGCAGGTTTTAGATGACCTGAAAAGCACTATTTTTTCGAGTATTAATGAGGTGGCTGTAATACCTACCCCAGCCAAGCTGCTCTCTTCATCACTGGTGGACACTCCAGTCATTCTTTGTCATCGAATGCTGAGTCGTTTGCTTGTCACGCACGACACACTTCTTCTTCACGGAATTGACCAGGACCCTGGACCCTTTGATTGTTATGTTGCATCGCCGACGTTGGAGGCTGAGAAAAATGCAGGAGCGATACCTCCGTCAAGCATATGCTGCGGTGGGAGCGAATTGCAGCTACAGCGAGTGTTCGGTGCGTACGTGTGGCACTCGAGTTGGAAGTGGAAAGTGTCAAACTTATCGACATTGTTGGACGTAATGCGGCGGCTTCATGATGCCCGCATCAGCAGTGGATTTTGGGTCTTGGACTGGAAAATGGAGGAAGGAGATGCTGGTCAAGGTGCACATGTTGAGAGTGTAATTTTTGGGCGGGAAATTTTGATGGAAAATGAGAACGGGCACACAAAGACATGCCTGGTACAATATGCGCTTCGTCGTGTCTCAGATACTTGCCTAATGACGTCCTTCTGGATGGAACCTCAGCATGGCGTTGTTAAGACTCGATTATCGGATGAAGCTGATCAACTAGACAGATTTCACTGGAGACTGAAGCAAGCTATTGGGCACAGTACACCATTTGAGAATCGTGACAGTCGTGATTCTCATCGAAGCAATATCCCGCATGGAGCTTCTGGGTGGGTTTCTGCATCTTCGATGGGTTCAGCGGATGACGAACGGAAGTCAATGCAGCACGAAGATGTGAGCATGCACTGGAATGAGGATTCCAAGTACTTGGATGAGAGTGAATTGCTGCATTTAATTCGTGGATACCTGTTCAAAAGTGACCGCCACTTCCTCTCGTGCCTGTACACGTTTGATAGCATCATTAATTTGCGCGAAGACATCGAGTTGAGCAAGAGTATTGATGGTATCGTTGGCTCCAACTGGAGTATAGATCGGCACTTGGCGTCGAAAAATGGCATGATCCTTCCTCCATTCAGCACTGCAAGACTTTTGGCGACTTCAAAACGATCTACAGAACATTTTCTGATGTATCTGCAAAACAGTAAATATTCTGCGGATGAGGCGAATGAGCCGAGTAGTGGGATTGCGCCTTCAGTCTCTACAGCCAACGACAATTTGTATTCTATGCTTGAACTTACTCTTAGGGGCCTGAGTGATTGCGAGGTGGCATGGACAGACTACAATGGCGACGTTGTGGCAGGTACTAGTATGGCTACAAACGGCAATATTGAAGATGATCGCTTTTTTAGGGAAGGCATGGATGGACAGTTGCCATTGTGGTTGAAGCAGCACTTGGCATTGACTTTCAAGGACCGTGTGCCGCATCATGCCTTAAGTAAAGGCAAGTGCTATGCAAAACTTGTGAGCGATGATTGCGTCGTGTTGGCATTTTTTCCTTCATTGGATACTCTGCAGGTCCAAAACAAAACGGGTCGAGGGGGGTTTGCGCAAATTGATGGAATGAAAGGCAAGTCACCTCTTGAAGACAGGCTGGATACAATAAACGTGGCATCTGGAAAAGAAGAGGGGCGCAAAAACCCTTTAGAGCAATTTTCCGTCCGTTCAGCGGACGAAAGTGGGGCGAAATCTCGAGCTGTGCGGATGTCAGTGTCTGCGGACGATATCGTGCTGTATCAAGAGCGCCGGCGCAGCTTCCGTGAAGGCTATAAATCTTGGAGAATGGGGCATTATCAAGGATCTCGTGATGAAAAGCATAGTTATGGGCGTGACTTTCAGAAACTCCGTCTTCCTTCAACACCAGAAGATCATGAGTTTTGTGAAGAAATCAGTCGTCAAGCGGCTTACGGCTGCGATTTTCATCTAGTTATTGAAAGTGCCAATGGAGCTATGGGCTCAGGCTTCTTTCAAGTTGCATTTTATGAATGCTCGCTTTCTAGGTTGTCCACGGACTTGCACGATACGAGTAACGAGATGCATGATCATGCAGATTTGCCTCACACTATTCTGAGGCATCTATTCTTCTCAAAACGCCATGATAAGTCGAGGGAAGACCGGTCAACAATACCACTCGGTCGCCGTTTTTGGAACATATCTTTAGCCCGATCACCATTAGGCTCAACAGCGAATCGATTGAGTTCTAGCGGTATTCGCGCTTCTCATCGATTTCGCAAAAAGATTAAACGTGCACACGAGCATAACTTTTCTCGCGGTGTTTACATGGCGCTTCGTGAAGGAGGAACAGTCCAGCACAGTGATTTGCTTCAGGCACTGTCGAGCTGTATTGAAGTCCCAGTGGATGTTGATATTACGCTCCTGTTTCGTATGACGGAGGCTGCTGCATCACACAAAATTTTGCCACTGAGTCCGGCAGCAGCAGCAGTGGTCTCTGCTGGTATGGGCGTGGACATTCTAAAGGACAAGCTGACAAAGTCTTTCGAAACAATCCTTTCCAATGTTTTCGTTCCTATTGCTGGCACAAAGTATTACTACTTCTCAGGAAATGAAAACACTATGTATGAAGATATGTCTGCAAGTGAGTACGACTTGCATATTCTAATGGAAGACTCAGATGATGGCGAAGCGATCTCCGAAAGTCGTAAAAAGGGTCAATCTGATGACGCTAGTTTCAGTGGAGAAGAAACCGTAGATGCTGCCGAGAAGGGTTCCAATCGAAGCAGGCGTGATAGCTTGGGACGTGAATTACCCCCGCCAGTGATCACCTCAAGTGAAGAAAAATCAGAGAGCGAGCAGCACCATGCAAATGTTGAAGAGGACGCAGAATTCAACAAAGATGTTGCTGTAGCGACGTCTAGCTTCTCTGTGCCATTCTTTTTGAAGTTTGAATGCCGTCTGCTCAATAGTTCACACGAGAATCGGTCAAATGCTGCCGACGTGCATGCTTTAGGAGCGACGACTGAGTCTGCTTTGCTAAGTCGATCGTCTAGCAGCGCTGCTTACGAAGACATGGGAAAGGATATGGTTGCACAGGCACAACTCGCTTCACCTAGTAGTCGACAGGAAAAGCTTGACGCATTTTTGGAATCATTAAAGACTTACCATGGATCTCAGTACCACTCGCACTCAACCGATGTTTCGCAATTTGCTGAGTCCTTTTTCAATCTGCCGTCGGGACGTATCGCTTTGCGTTTGATGACGTTGACTTTACCCAACGAACAAGTATATGATGACGGGCGCCTGCCGCCTCATGTGCCATTTGAAATGGACATTAGCCGTGGACAGGCAAGTGAGACCAACGCATTGCCGTCAATTTTGCACAACTATTCGACGCTGCACCTTTTTCAGCGCCAAGTACTAACTCGTATTCGAAAGGACATTAAGGAGTGGTCTAGCGTGGAAATTCTTTCAATTTTGAAGTCGGCAAATGAGATCACACCGGCAATTGGGGCACTGGTGCAGAACCTCTTCGATGACCTTCCTGAGCTTGCTGTGACAAAAGCAAATTATCCGCTTGAGTTTGTCGCAGGCAGCCAAGAAACCGCTGTCGTGCCACTTGATCTATTCAAGCGCGAGTTTGAAAAGGGCGATTTGCTCAATGTTTACCGGTGTAACGGAGTGTACTTCGTGGTGGAAAGTGTGAGTCCTACTGGTACGGATCTAGACGAAGATGCCGACAACCGGTCTGGCGCGAGTTTTAAGATACCTTACTGGGCGTTTTTTGAATTTGGAGCAGACCACATTAGTTTGCAGCTCCATCATCCAGATCACTTTGGGATCGACGCTAAAGGGTTCAATCGGTTAAATGTTCTAACACGCCTTCAACTTGGACTTCGCGCGTTATGTCGTCGTGTAAATCAGTTCTTACTCTTGCTGCAGCTCCACGAGACTCGCACATGCAATGGATTACTGCTTCCGCCAAACGGCAACTTGCTGTCAAGTCCACGATCACCTAAACAAAATAATGGCTCACAAAGAGCTTCGAGTTCAGTGAATGGAAAGGATGGAAACATGAAACAAGGCAGTTTTTTTTGGCCTGGGCAGTTCGAGTGTGACTTGCGCTACTCTGCTTTTTTTAAGCTTCACGAGCGGTTGGCGCCCAATTTTGCGCTCAATATATTGTGCACTTCAGCACTGGAGCAGTTCCAAGTTCATAATCGACGCCATATTTTTGTGTACCGAGATCGCGACGGTCACGTGTTTTATATGAAGATTAGTATATTTTACGATACGACATTGTTCAATGCAGAGGACAGTCAACCCGTCGAAGAACGGCAAGAGCGAAACGGTTTTGCTAGATCTAGCACTGGAGGAAGCTGTGGTGGAGGTGCAACAACTTCAGCGACTACACCAGCAGGGGTCCCTGGAATTCGGCTGGAAGTATTCGGTGTATCTGAAGCCGGTGAAGAAGTAACTCATGAGTTGTGCCGCCTGCTGGAACGAAAGCTAGACGAAGCAACGCAAGTGGTTCTGATGAAGTTGCTGGCACGCAATACAAAATTCCAGCTCAGTCAATCAGACCTAGCGTTTTTGTGTCCACCTTCAGCCGAACCTTCGAGTAAGGTCAATTACATTCTTCCTGACGAGATAGCTGATGACTGCTGCACATTGCTGCACTACTTGTCCCAGACACTTAAACTCTCAGCATATATACGCCCTGTTACAAGTGGTGGATCGTTGCCCTCACGAAGCTCACGAGATAATGTGGATAACAATACGCTACGGCCGACTCGGCTCGGCAGTTTGGCGTCTGCAGGTAGCTATGTAAGTTTATCCAGTGAGGAACATGCGAAAGTAACAGCTCCAGATAAATGTGAAGAAGCAAAGCTTGAAGAAGTAACGCGCGCTACACAAGACAGTGCTAGCATACACCCTGCTTACTTCGGACGCTATCCGAAAACGTTTGAGCTCCAGGAAGAAGGTCCCTCAATTTTGTTCGACGCAGCTTCTCGATCACCTGTTTTCTTCTATTCAGAACATGAAGCGGAAAGGGAGAATGATGCTTTTGATGAAGTGGTCTCAGGTGTTGCACCGATACAACCATTACCTGAAATCGTGGCCTGCGCATCGTATGTTTTAAATTTGAACCCAGACTTGCGCCTCTCGCAAGGATTTTTGTCGCGGGTCGGAAAGGGGCTTGCTCTTATGCGTGTGGATCTAATCCGTCAGAACTTCGCCAAGACTGGAGCTGAAAATGAACATCAGGAGGATGCCAAGTCAGAGAGCATCAATAAGGTTAAGCAGATGCACGACATTCCAGGACTCGCGGCGTTGTACTCAACTCGTGTGAACACAAGCAACAACACCCTAGTGGCTAGATGTCAGGTGTGGATCCGAGGATCCATTCATTCAACGGAACTAAGTCAAGTTGTGGAGTCATTTATGGATGAAGCTTTGTACGACTACCACATCGAAGCGACTATCCGAAAGTTGCATTCATTCAACGGACGGCTTGATACTTGTACAAGCAGTGATGCGTCCCCAGATTTATCTGGGACCCAAGGGAATCTGCCCTCGGATGTGGATACGCTAGTGTCGCTCTTTAAGAGCGCGTGTCTTTTGCCTTCGTCCTCTGTTACAAAGTTAGAAGCGGATGAATCGATTGCGCCATGGGACCTCAACAATGCTGTGGCGCAGATTCGCAATTTTTTGTGCTGCCTGCCTCACCACTTGCGACCAGCAGTTTATGCAAAGTCTAAGCTTTCAGGTAGATATGAGACTGTTTCGAGTCGCAATGTAGGTCTGAGCTCTTACACGACTGGACCCCCACCAAACAAGTTTCGGCTGGTATTACAGCTTGCTGGCGATCTGGACGCACACGACGACTCAAGTGACTCGGATACAGAAACGATAGCGTCAATGACCTCAGCAGTTCATCACATTGAACCGCTGATGAGAACCGACTCTATTCATTCCGAGATGTCAGATATTGACTCGATATCAGGCCGAGTGCCGCTCACATTGACATCATGCTCAGATTTGAATGCGATTTCACAGATGCAAAATGCGCCGTCTGTGTCTTCCACAACTTCATCAATGGTTGGACTGATGGGAATTCTGTCGCACCAACCACATCACCCGAAGAATGTGAGCTTTTCGGAGAGAGACGTATTACTCTACTCGAACAAAGGCAGTACTCGGCATCGCCAAAAACCGCAATCTTATGAATATCGGGAGGTGACACGATCGTTTTACTACGTGGTGGATCTGTCCACGAGCAAGGGATTACGGTTACACGGATACAATATGAGCGGCGCTCTGGTGGAGGCTCTAGCCACATACACAGCGCGGATACTTACATGGAGCATGCTTCGCGAAAAGCTGCTGAGAACCTTGCTGCTGGAAAAGTCGGGGCTTTCCACCGCCGCTCCTGTTGGCTCCATGGTGCTGCAGCCCTCCAGTTTATTTTCGGCCACCGGAAGGATGGAACAAGCTGGGAAAGGCGTCGGCAAGAATACTATTGCTCAGTGTAAGGATTCCGCTGTGCATTTCATAGAGTATCGACCTCCCGTGCTATCAATACTGCAGTCCAACGAATGGTTTCCTAGAGTCCTGGATGCAGGTCGCCTGCGCTCAATTGAGGGTTCCACCCTCGGAGCATATTTGCGTGAAGCACAAACCCAACCAGCCTTAGCAGCACTTGACTCTCAGTATCAGCGCCCTAGAGGGCATAGTAGCACGAATTTGGGTGCTTCATTTGGCCCTACAAGCATTCCAGATCTTACGCGAGAAACATCAGGGCCATCATTATCCCAGCGGAGTTTTAACAGCAATGGAGATATTTCAGCACATGTGCTGGGAGGCCAAGCACCCGGAAGAAGCAGGAGCGGTGGCATTGTCAGCAGCAGCAATGTATCGGATAGCCTGGTATCGTCTCCAGGTAAGCGATTAAGTGGACCTAGTTCTGCCTTGCCATGTCCAGGTACCGGTCGGAGTGAAGTCACAGCTCGGATGCGAGGCGGAGCGGGAGCCGCAACAGCATTAATGGCTGCACGTGCCCGAGCAAGGGGTAGTGGTGCCTTTCTCAACCATATAGGCGGCGGATCAGGCATTGGTGTAGCGCAAGTTGGTGGAAGGTCATCAGCAGCATCGTCAGGTGACAGTGTTGCGCCGTGGGATTTGCCATTGTCGAATATGAAAGGACCACGGTTGCAAATCTCAGCGGATGATGCTGATTCTAGGTTAATTACGGGTCGGGATGGCAGTCAAACAGATTCCTACTCAAGGAATGACTCCAGCTCCACAATCACAGCAAGTGCAACTCTGAAGACTAAATTGAGTGGAGTGAATCACCTTGGGCGGAGAGGATCTCGGAATAACTGTCTAGCCAACCTAGTATCATCATCGTCTTCATCTTCATTGTCTGGACTTACAGTGGCGAAGTCATCTGCGCATCACAAGGGCAGCAATGAAACGTTATCCTCGGATCAATGCCAAATCCATAGTTCTTGGAAGAAACGCTTGGAGTTTGCATGGGGACCTCGTTTTTTATTCCCTGGTAATACGGATCGATGGGCGACGATTGTTGCAGTTGAACAGCGGCAGCATTCTACTGACCTCGAGGAGGGCAAAAAAGAGTACCAGCATACAAAAGTTCAAACACCTCTTTCGTTATTTTGTGCTGCACTGGATAAGCGCTGGGAGGCATTTGAAATACGATCGACAAGTCACACGGTGGGCATGAATCTGCTGGAAAAGCTTGCGTCGTTGCGAGCAGACGAAGAGATGGAAGAGCCTGTTGCGAAGGATGTTGTGGCACATCTCGTGGAGAGCGGACACCTTTTGTTGTATCAGCGCTTTCGAGCTGCTTTTGTGGAACGATGGGTAGCCTCAGAAGTGATTGGAGTACCTGAAGAAGACGGGGTAATGAATAGTCGCTTTCGCGCTTTGCAGTCATGCATGGATCTAGTGCACTTGCTTAGCTACAAAAGAGAATTTGTATTTGATCAAGACGAATGCTCTGTGGCCAAACTTTACACGGAGCACACTGTTCTCAGCATGGGAGCTGGTGCTGGTGCAGATGTTTCTGGGATTAAGCAGCAGGTTGCCACCAACTTGGAGCCATTGCGCCTGGCAGTGGCGAGCGAGTTTTACAAGGAATATGCTGTACACTTGCGCACGCTGGGATTCCGACGCCTTCGGACAATAAATACAAGTAGAAGCTGTGCACGCGCATTCCCCATCGATCACGGCACTGTTGCAAATGAAAACGAAATACCAGGTGTGGAGGGCTTTACCGAATACTTTTATCATCCTGAAAGGGCAGCCGCAGAAGCTGGTGGATGGAAGATGGATCCAACCGATAGCACCAATGATGCTCATCCACTATCGCTTGTGATTTTAAAAGTGAGATGCGACAACTGTGGCGTGCGGCTCTCTGCTGTGCTTGTGAGCTTAAATGACGTGGAGCAGCAAGACCTGCGATTTCAAAATTGTTTGGCCGTAAAAGCTGGAAATCACGCAATGGGGACGTCAGGATCACGGGTTCAAAGCGTAGCCTCGTGGCTACGAGCCCAATTACATACTGAGGCCCTGATCTATGGATTTACGATTCGCTACTTTCAGCAGCATATACTTCAGTGGATCGACGCTTCTCGCAATTTTCATGCAGGACAGAATGGGCATGGACGCAGTGTTGGAAAGCATCTTAGGGAAGATGATGCTCTTGTAGTTACCCCACCGTTACCATGGAAGAAAGTCTCCACGTTCCAAAACATCGTTAAAGGTCTTCAGTGCTTTCTGCATGCATTTCCGGATCTACCAGACGAATCTCAGAATGCAGCAGCGCCAACCCTGTCATTCGTAAGTAAAACTTGCGATGGCGAAAACACAGTAAGGACCGGATCAAGCGATTTAAAAGTACCTTCGATCCCTTTTTCGTCTGCAGCACCTGGTAGCGATGGCCATAAGTCAGCATCGCAAGCCGCTTCGAGGTTTTCTCGGCGGGTTGCAACCGACCAGCATCGTCAGCAACCCCTCCATATGACTTCATCTGCGCCGGACACCAGCATCAAGTCTGCAGCACCTTTATCTTTGCTATGGCATGACTGTGTGATACGAGTGGCGACGGTAACGTTGCGACCTACTTCACTACAATCGAATTGCTCCGAGTTAATCATGGTTCAGATTCTGCTGCGATATATCGCGTGCCATGGCTTGCGCTATGAGCTGCTAGACTTATTGCAGTTCGGCACACCGGATGCTGTAGTATGCCATTCTTCATCAGGCAGCTTCTTCCATCGATCCACCATGACACCATCACCAAGCAAGGTGAAACTATCTGGAGGATACTCGTTAGTGATCACGACGCAACCACTGACTATCACGCCGGTCGACAAGGACTCAGTGCAGCTTGTGCTGCTCAAGAGTACGCCCTCGACGCTAGGTGTTTTGCCGGTGGAGCGAGCGCTGCAGGAAGCCCAGCTATTTACCAGAGAGCTGTTTCGCGTTGCTAGTGAACACTATGAGCGTGACCTACTATGGTCTCGACTGCTGTTCGATGACTCGCGCGGTCCCGAGACGGATGTAGCTCGCACACTGGCGCTTCCAGCTGACTCTTTTCGCGTGGAAGTGGGGCCGCAGCAATTGGAGGAATGCCTTAGGCTGTCAATTTGTACTCCCTTGGAAACGCTTGACCCGCGTCTTGACGAGCTGTTACGAGTATCCGGCGTCTGCTGGCAAGAGTTGGCGCTACGACTGCGTGATATATATGCCGATCAGCTCCGAGAGTTTCAGTTTGAAGAAGAGGACGAGAACAGCAGCCACCTGCTGTTGCTCTGTCCCGACGCGTTTGACCTCATCATCCACTTGACATTCATCACACCCAGAGACCAAACAGTCTTAGAACAAGCACAAGACAGAGTGGTCAGTAGAAGTGGCGACGAAAGTACAGACAGCAGAAGCTCAAGTATCAACGGCAGCCACATTAGCAGTATTGGTGAGCAGTTGAACGAAAACAGCTTTCGTTCAGCCGCTAGACAATTTGAAAAAGATGCTGAGGGTGACGTGCGCGTGGAGATCTGCCGCCGTGAAGAGCCGACAAACAAGCAGTTTACTTTTGCGCAGCGGCGTTCGATCTTGGAGTTCGTCAACAGTATTGTGCACTGGCAATGGCGGAGTCTCATTTACGATTGAAGGAGTTACTAAAAGTAACGATTGGTATGGCACCACTCGTAGCTGATGTTACATTAGCATTATGCGCAACGCTGATATTGATGGGTAACAGCACGACACCCAAGCAAAACCCTACCGATAGTAAAGTATGCATTAATCGCAAGCCTCTAGGACCCTATTCAGTAACACAAAAGTGCAGTAAATATCATGGCTGCAAACCAATTTGACGTAGTGTGGCGCCAAGATACATTAGGTCTACGCTTTACACCAAACGAGAATGATCTACCAGTCGTGTGTCAAGTGCCATCTAATGCCTGCCCTGCCTTGTTGGCGTCTCCTTTGGTTGTTGGTGACGTACTCGTGGCCTACGACTTGCAACTTGCCAACCAGTTAAACGGTATGCAACCAGTCCAATCGTTTGACCAATTGATAACTGTCCTGCGCTGTGCTACGCTGCCAGTCACGCTGCGATTTCAATCACGGGAAAAAGAAATTCCTCAGAGAGTGGACGAGTCTGACGTTGTATGCAGCTACGTCTTTACATGGGAGGCCCATACGTCGCTAGGTGTGTCATTGGCCATGGATCCGTGCTCTTTACACGCTGCAATTACGACTATTAACTCCAACAAGATCTCACCGGCATTCCAGGACCTCAAGCCAAGGCTGGGCGACGTGTTGGTCGCTATTTCCCGAGACATTGATGACAGCGAAGTCACACGTCTCGATGAGATGCGCTTTGAAGACATCATTCTGACGCTGCGTCAGTTCCCGCGACCTTGTCGTCTTACGTTCGTGAGACTTATGGATGATACAGCTTCGGACTCGTCCGGACCGGAAGAGGATAAGGTGCTGTCCCTGGGTCGTCCGAAAGCGACTTCCTCTTCCAGCGACGAAGCAGCGGACATCTCGAAGCCTCCATTCCTGATGCGACCAGTGCAAGTGCTTCAGAAAACTCGGCTGAGAGATGATAAGCCTCTTCCACGAAAGGAGATCCCTATCTCGATGAGAAAGAGCTTCCGCATTGATAAGCCGGTGCCGAATCCGCTTTCGTCAGGCAAGAGTAGACCCCACACTGTTTCCACCATCTCGGAAGACGGTAGGTCTCGCTTTGAATCGAGCGCAGACAACAAGAATCATTACACGGTCATGTTCAGCGGGGGCGCCGCGGGTTTGCACCTTCGCGACTGCAGCCAGGACGACAAGAACCTCACGAAAAGCAATGACAAGACCAATCGAACGAACGGTTACGCGGTGGCAATTCGGAACGTGACGGATCCAAAGTCTGCCCCTGGTCTGGAGATCGCGATGGTGGATGATCTGCTCATAGCTATCGGCCAAAAGGACCTTCAGCATATGTCGTTCGAAGATGTGCGCAAGGAACTTGGCGCTATTCAAAGCCCCACGCAATTACTCTTTGAGAAGCGCAAACGCGTTGTGGGCAACTCTTCGGGCTCTTCCTTAATTGAGTCGCTGCTGCTCTTTCTTGTGTAACAAAGCTAGGGAATTACGCGATGCCGGTTGCTGTTGTGATAAAACACTTTCACGAAATCCACTAGTCCAAGCTGTCTCGATTATTCAATGAAACCGTCATAGTGCGATTGTATCGACAGTACACATGCTTTTCGACCAATGCAAGCACCTTATCAACAGCAACCACCACACATTACGTTGAGATGGTAAACGACATCTTCAAAATTCCGTTTGCCGCGCGAATTTTAAATGATATGGAAGCATGGAGAGAACTTGTGTCGATAGGATGTGAATCATCTTGTAGATTGCATAATTCCTTTCTCCACGTAAAATAACAACTTGCCTGCAACATCATCTCATCGCAGCCTTTTTGACTGTTAAACGGAATTTGCACGAGCGATCGGTCACTGTTTGAAGTGAGGGTCATGCCTTGTCGTCTGCGCCAACGAGTGTACCGACCAATACTAAGCGCGCTGCTTCTAAAGAAGAAGCTGTGGCTCAACAGAAGGTCGAAGATTCTTACTTTTCCGCCTCCGTGGGTTTAACCCCTACGTCTGATGTCTTGACTATTTATAATGGTGAGTCAGGCTCAGGCAAGTGTGAAATTTAAGCTCCATGACATCACAGACGACGCCACTAGGACACCGTCGCGAAGGAGGCTATGTAATAGCGAAGCTGATGCTTGTCATAGCGAAGATGATTCAGTAAAACAGCCATTGCAGCAAATCAGCTTCGCTATGACGCGTGCAAGAGATACTTTTGGGCGATGAATTATCCCCAATTTCTTCTCACCACGCTGTTCCTGCTAGTCGATCAGGACCTAGCAGAATGAATGCAGCTGATGCTCTTGCTCGTAAAGCAGACATAGCCCAGGCACGTTGGCTTGCAATGCGTCAACTGGTTCCCAAGAGTCAAAAGATTTCGGGTATCCTTTCCACTGGACAAGGATCTGAACCTTTTGCTTCGCATGGCGGTGGGATAACAACCTTCCAACAAGGAAGCGTGTGCTTTCACCTGCAAACACCAGCATATGTGGCGACGAATAGGAGCGGCGATTACGCCAAACTATTCGCGGCTGCCTACCCTGCCGTCGCTCAGACGCAGGCGGAGATCGCTGCGCTAAAGAAAGAGGTGGCTGATATGTCAACTTAAGTCTCGCGACTGACTTCAGATCTACGCTCTGTGAATGCGAGGGATCGTCAGGGGTATGACCGCCTGAAGACCCGTTTGGACATACACGAGCGACTGTTGATGAGAGACCCGCGTCCAACGCGGAGTCCTCCTCGATCACCGAGTCCTCTGTTGTCGGTCTTGTATACGGGAAGTCGTTCACCTTCACCGTCGCCTGATCGGCAACGATGCTCGACTTACAGTCGACGTCACCATCAGTCTCGTTATACTGATGCGGATGTGTGATCTCTTGTGGATCCACATACCGCTTCAGACGACCCGCGTAAAATTCGGGGTGCGTCTTCATATACGGTGGGAGAGTGAGCCTAGAATTTAGGTCTCCAACCTCCTCGACCACCGTAAATGGCCCAATGAATCAGGGCAATAGTTTAGTAGTACCACCAGGTAGTACAGAAATTGCATTTTTAGGTAGGGTAGCAGTACTTAGTAGCACTCTGTTTCCAACACTAAAGCGTTCATTGTTTTTGCGACCATGTTGGTCCGCATATTGGTTTTTTGCGCTTTCCATAGCGTCATAGACTTTTCGTGTGATGTCTAATCGCTCATCCACAACGCGCTGAGCTTTGCCTACAATTTAAGCATCCAGCTCGCCTATGACACCCCCGAGAGGTCGGTCATGGGTCGACGCTGTTAAAAACACGATAGTGTTATCGCCAAGTAGCACAGGCATTTTCTTGCCGTGCCTCCCCTGTGACACCTATAGGTGTCGTGACCTATGTTAAATTGACACTGTTACTAGGGCAGCTTTGGCTCTCTTTGGCATTTGCGACGAGCGAAGTGATATACTCCTACCACTAAGACTCGTCTGCGCTTTTACGATCCGCTTGCTACCCTAGCAGCCAAACACATGACGCCAAAACCCCGACGTAAAACGCGGATCCTGGTCCGATAATATGGACTCGGGCATCCCGTGTAGTCGATACACGTGATCCAGAAACAAGAGAGCAGCCTCTTTTTTAAGATCATGGTGCTACATGGTGCCAAATGAACCATCTTGCTCAGTCTGTCTACAAAGACAACGAGCCCCGTCCTGCCTTTATGGTCAGGCGGTCAACCAAACATGAAGTCCAAACTGACCGACTTCCAACATTTCGTTTGAATCAGCAGCGGCTTCAGTCGTGCACTGTTCGAAGGTGCAGGCTTCATGCGCTGTCACTCTTCGCAAGAGCGAATATAGTTGGCCACCTACCGGTATAGGTAAGGCTAACAAAATTCCTCTGACACTCGTAAGAATGTCTTTGCACGTCCCAGATGTCCACTAGATGGCGCACCATGGCACTCGTGAATCATCATCAGCTTGAGATCTGTGTCATGAGGGACATAGATTCCCAAGGGATCACCAGGTGACAGTTGATGCCATAACAGGCCATCACTGGGACTAAAGCAATTAAGCTTCGCTTTCAGGTGCGACGGAAGGGTAACCTTTCGTCCACCAAAATGATCCAACAGCAGGCGACAATGCCGTCCTGACTGTAGCACTTTTTACATCGGAGGACATTGAGATCGTCACATAGTAGGCTTTTATGGCTACGACTCAACTTGTGATTTTGCACGAGACACACTTTCCTGGCGCCTTGCCTCGAAGTCTGATCTGCGCGATAACGCGTCAGCCAATACATTCGACTTTACCGGCTTATATTCAACTCTGAAATTAAATTCAGAGAAGAATGTTATCCACCTCGTCATTCTTTGGCGAGGGGTGCGTTGAATTTATAGCGGACCTCAGTGATGCGTGATTCGTATAAACCACAAAAGGTTCGGTACCCAAGAGGTGCACCCGAAACTTTACAAGGGCATACTTAATTGAAAGTAGCTCCTTGTCATGCACAAGGTAGGTAATTCAGCTCTGCGGCTTTTAATAGCCGATACTGATAAGAAATGACACGTTTATTGCAAATTGTCATCCTTCTGCATGAGCGCGCTGCCGATTGCAAAACTGCTTGCATCGCAGACGACGCAAAAAGACTTATCCGCGTCCGGCAATGTCAAGACCGGTGTCTCTACAAGAGATTGCTTTACTGACGTGAACGCATCTACTTGCTCCTTAGACCAAGTACATGCTGCATCCTTTTTTAAAAGGTCAGACAATGGCTTAGTTCGCTCCGCATAATTCTTTCTGTACTTATGCAAGTAATTAGCGGGCCCAAGGAATTGTCACAGATCCTTCACGGGTCGTGGGACTGGCCATTCCTTTACAGCCTTTACCTTTTCTGGGTCTGCTTGTACACCGTGCGCACCTAAGATGCAGCTCAGAACAGGTATCTCGGGGACCCCTATGAAGCACTTTTGCAAGTTCACGTATAATTGGGCGTCACCCAGAGTCTGCAACACAGCGTCTAAATGACGCTTGTGCGACTCTATCGCGCTCAGACCATCCTCCGACCTACTATGCACAAATACGTCGTCAAAGTAATGGGGCGCGTAGGCACGGTGCTGACGCATCACTCGGTTGAATGTTGCCGGAGAATTTTCCAACCCTTGTGGCATCACAAGCCACTCACACAGCATACCGCTTGGGGTGCTTACTGCCGTTTTGGCTACATCGGTATCTCTCATGAAAACTTGATCCTTCGGATCCAACGCGGAAAAGATAGTTGAGTTTCCCGTGGAGATTAAAACGACATCTTTCCGCGGGATCGGCGTTTGAGCCGAAATGATGTCCGTGCCTTCAGCTTGTCATAAGCATGAACCACGCGTCATTCACCTGTTGCTTTACGCACACAGAAGGTCGGGCTGAAGTGAGGCGACTTGATCTCACGTACATGTCCCGCCTTAGCTTGCTTGTCGAAGAACTCATCGATGTAATTGACTTGTTCCTTCGGCAACGGCCATTGCCTGGTCACACAATACTTGGTGCCAGGTTCCAGGTTCCAGGTCAATCTCGTGCCTGATGCCCCAATCGGCCGGTAGGCGGCTCAGCACTTCTGCTGGAAACACATCACGGTGTTTCCACCGAGTATAATAGAAAGGGATACCTTCAAGGTATCTCAGCCTTGAGCAGCGAACCGTTTATTATTGTCGGTCTCCAAGATGCTCTCATCCATCGTGGATGAAGAGCAACAGTCCACCACGTTTTCTTCTGGAACTGGTGCGACTATCTCGTGGATCTTTCCTTCCTTTAGTTCGGACAGGAACAGATCCTACGTAATCTGTGAGAGATTTACTATCTCCTCGGCTGATGCCAAGACAAGTTAGAGCACCTCGACTGAGGATGCCTCCGGCATTTTGTTTTCGACGATCTCGAACAACTCGTTCATAGGTCCGTCTTCTTGGGCCGAGACTGATCCAAGGGTCACTCGTTTCGACGTGCCCTTAATCGTCTTAATACATCTAATGCTCGTTCTTCGAGTCACCACGACCTTTGACCTGGAAGAAGGTGTCGTTGCTATCTCAGCTAACGCACTCCTTCCAACCGAACCAGGCTCTTGGCTCTGTGCCGGTTCTTGTGGCGCTTGACTTCCTGTCAGCCCGCCATCAACTGCCACAGGCTCTCGTCTCTGTGCAGGACTATTGGACGCATGACTACCTGTCATCGCCCCATTCACTACACCAGTCTTTTCGACCTGGGTAGAAATATGTGTCACCTGGTTTTCCACCAGTGCACTCACAACTATACCACTCTTTTCGAGCTGGGTAGTTCCTGGTGCCGATTGATATACCGTCATCGTACCCTCGACTATGTTGGACAAAGCATCAATCGCATAAGCCTCTCGCAGGAGCACTTCCTTTTCGATGTCCCGAGTAGAGTTAGCGATTGTGCGTGTACGCCAGTCTATCCATGGTTTGTATTTAGCCAACCAAGGCATGCCTAGTATGAGGTCATACGGACTCTCCATACCTATCACTGTGAACTTCTATTTACAAGAGAAGTCACTGAAACTGAAGGCGAGTTCAACTTGAACTCCCTCCAATTTTACGAGCGCGCCGTTCGCTATGAGAATTGTCGCCTTGTCTCGCTTGCCATCCTGACAAAGCGACTCATAACTCGGCGGACTCTTTTCCAGAGCCGCGAGTTTCGCATAATTCTGTGATGCACCCGAATAAAAGAGAAGGGTCATCACTTGGTCATTAGCCTCGTATTCGAGAGCTATAGACCAAAAGGGTTGAGGTCCGACCTTTCGGTACCTCAGGGACTATGCTACCTATTTTTTCGATCACTCTGAACTAGGGGTAGCGTTATAGTCCGCGACAGTAGGGCATCCCGGTACCTACTGCTCTATCACATTTCCCTACCGATCTTGTGCAGATGCTGAACTTTTGCGTTACGCAAGCTGGTTATTTGCACATCATTTGGGTGGCAAAATCCAATTTTCAGTCCTTGTATTGCTCCACTCCGCTGAACTTTTCAATCATCAACTTTGAGTCTCAAGCGTTGGGCACGTGATGTTCACCAAGACCCGGCAAACAGCCAGGGTCTGCGTACGGCGTTTTGGGCTGTCCTTGTTGATGATGCGCCTGAGCTTGATACGCTGCTTGCACTTGGGCTGCCGCTTGTGCTTGCAACGCGGCTTGTGCTTCCGGCGCACCTTGATTAACCGCGCCTATGCTTCGACGCGCCGGTAAAAGCATCCAGCTCCGAACGGTCCCATGCCATACAGTACGTTGATCTGCATTGGAGTGCACCCTAGCGCACTGCCGCCATCAATTGAGCGACGAAAACCACTTACTACAAATGAAGCTTGCGCCAAGTTGCGCCCATTCGTTTGTCGCCCAGGTTGTGCATGTTGCATGCGTGGCGAGATAGGCGAACCGTTTGACACGCTTACACTAGCTCTTTCGATAGTGTCCATGCGTGTCTCCAACCGTGTGAGTGCTGCGAGCACGCGGTCCATATTTGACAGTGACGTCTCCTGGTCAGCGTCGCTCCTTTCGCGAGCGACTCCTCCGGTCGGGGGTGTTCGTACCTCGCCGACAGGATGCTCAGACCCGTCGCTTGGGCTTATAATCTCTTGAATTGGAATGACCTGTGCACGAGAGAGGAATTTTGAGATATATTCCTGATCATAGCAACTCGCATTTGATCTTACTTCGTGTTGGTTTCACACGACTGTTGAATAGAATCATCCGAAAGTATAACTGCTCACGCGGCTACTCTCAGGGGTCAGCCAGCTCCGCGACTGTTCACCAATATTTTCAAGACTAACATCATCTTTTTAGGATCCTACGAGAATGTCAAGGGTACCTGAAACCCTCCAAGGTCATGGCTTGACGATCCGTGAGCTTGGATGATGTGACATAAGCAGCATATTCAACGTTCAGATGAAGAAGAGTGTGTTGTTGCACAATTGGTGAGGGACCTACGATCTTGGTGAGGGAGTAAGAGATGGTGAGGGAGTAAGAGAAGCAGCCTACAGAGGTTTTCTATGTGTACGTTTCTATGTTTTTAGGATTACGGTCAAATAATTCAAGAGATCTTTTTCCTGAGATATATACACTTTTCCTTTTTTACCCCTTAAAGACTAATTAAACTTTCCCGAGCAACTTTCTTTGGCATTAACACGCCACATTTTTCGTGTAGTTTTTGTTCAGTGGATCCCCTAAGTAGGTTTCTCGTGTTCACGACTAAGTTACGCGGGGCTTTTCCTTCAAACATCCATACGGCACTCACATGATCCAGGACCTTGATATTAGAGCTAATGTATACGATAAAGTACCTTTTGAGCTTATGAAGGTCAAATGGCACTCAACAGTCGAGAATGACGTGTCAGGCAGAATTTGAAACAGGGAGACTATTCCGCGTAGACTAATATACCATTAATAAACCTTAGAGATAAATTTGATTTATTGCTAATAATTACTACTGATACGCTCATCTTAAACATAACGGAGCGAAAAAATGACTAAAATTATACCATCTCATTGCTCATTGGTTAAAACCTTCTCCAGAGAAGCGAATTCCGTAAATAATCCAGAGAGCCAAGAAGTCGAGGCGATAGTAAAATGCCGAGCAACGAAGAGAATGTCGCACTCCATGCATCGAACCCCAACATCATAAGTACAAGTGCATTACCATCTCCATCTAGAGCTCGTCTGCTTGCATCTGCTGGATTTGGCAATGGTCCTACTGCACCTGATGAAGCACATGCCGTCCGTCTAAATGTGCTCAATAGTAGCGTTCAAGAAGCCCGTGAAGCGCGTAATTCGCGTCTTATTATAGGGGCAATCTCATTGGTCAATTTACCCCAGATCATTGCTGCTGCTGTCATTTTAGCGTCATCATGGCAAAATGAGACGTTGTGCTTCCGGATTCAAGTGTGGGTTTTACTTCACACGATCCACTTAACACTCACTTTGCTGCTCGAATGGGCACTTTACTATTTAAATCTCGCACGCAGTAACAATGCGATTCGTCTTCGAGAGAAGTACATGACTATCTTGAGTCAAGTCAAGTACGGACTTGATCTGGCTGGTCTCTTTTGGTTCCTAGTGGGCAATATGTGGGTCATCAGTGACAGTGCTCGTTGTAATGACGGGTCTGCAATGTACCAATTAGCATTATGGATGATCATCATTTCCTATGCCAAGATTTTTCTGCCGTGTTTGCTGCTACTGGCGTTATTGCCGATCCTATGCTTCTGTCTGCCTTGTGTCATTCGACTCCTCAGCAGATTGCAGGACCCCATGAGAGGAAAAGGGGCCACCCAAGAGGTGGAAACTGTATTTTGTTTATTTTGCTTTTGTTTCGTACTGACGTTTTGTTTTTTACTTGATGTAGCTCATCGACCAGTTAGAGACCAAGACGTACACGAGCAACATGTTCCCGCCCGAAGATGCATGCTGCTGTATTTGCCTGAATACTTACGAAGCTTCACAGTCCTTGCGTGTGCTACCGTGCGCGCACCATTTTCACAAAGAATGCGTGGACGAATGGCTTTTAGTGAATTCGACGTGCCCAACCTGCCGCAAATCCATGTTTGACGCAGGTTTAGGCGGTCCCATGGCAACAAGCGAGGAAGACATGCTGCAGCGTGTGTAATGACGAAGACTTTTTACCGCCGCCAGATATTCTCAGTTTATTGGTTAATGATTATGTAGACTTTTGATTACACGGTGGCTGATGTGAGCTTCTACTTTCCAAAATAGCCATTCCAAGAAATTCGGCGGCATTTGAAGAGCAATGATATATGCCAGTTCGTCGTCGCCATAGCGTGCTTGCATTAACGCAATAGATGTGCGTAGCAGGTACTCACCAGATTTTAATTAGTGTAGGCCTTTTGGTGCAGATACTACAACGACCACAGCACAGTCCGAAATATCGTGTTCCTACAAGCTTCTTTTGCATATCTGTTGAGACTAATGTTATTGTGCTCGTCGTAGCAAAGTCATGATTACCATCGATCTAGATCAGGCTTGGATATTTTTAATATACTTCAATACTTTGTGGTGAGAACGTTCTATTTGAAGGGTCTGTACAGGCATGTTAGAAATAAGTATCAAATGCAGGCAACAACTTTACATCTATAAACATAACAAAAAAATTTTAAGATACATAAAAATTAGAAAGAGAATTAATGAAGATGAGCTTTTTTTAGAGATGAGGTTGTAATCGAAAAATAAACTCCTAAGGGGATCAGCTGTTCTGTAAACTAATATACATGCCACTTCTTTCTATCCATGTCACGTAGCTTCTTGCCGTGGTAATTAGATGGCAGCTCAGCTTTATTCAATGTAAAGAGTTCCGGTCAGAAGTCGCGCTCGAAGACACCAGATGGAATACGCGTAGTGCCAGCCTAGTAGCGGTCAGCGTACTCCGTTTTTTCTTGGTTTTTATTTTGTCATGCGTATAGAATACGCCGTGGTATGTATTTTTTCTTATCTCTTGGTACATTTATCGTGTAATATAAGCTTTAACCTTTTTTATAGTTCTTTTGATTAACAACTTCTTGTTGAAAATAATCGTCACATGTCTGAAGATAATATAAATTTGTGACCTCTGGTGCAGTCGTCTGTATAGGTGTCATCATCCTTTGTGATATCACGGAAGCTGGGGCTGTTTGAAGGAGAGATAGTAAATATTGTAAGAACCAGCTCCACGTCTCCTTATTTCCATTAATACTAGCCCGACTTTACTTATTTTGAGTCTCGTTATTTTCATAAACATGCCACAAAAGTATCCCATCGACTGAAGTCGTAAATGTGCCATTCACGAATATCTCATGGTCACTGTATAACTTATGCGCTTGCATCCCTTCTCGAGAATTATGCTCAATTGCCTGAATTTAACATTTACAATTTCAAGCTTGGCTTTGTGACCTGGTTAAAACGAGGTTGTATTGCTCAATGCATTTCCAAATAGCTTAAGCTTTACCTTTCCCGAGCGTACACACATGTAGTGTAGTGCGATCGCAATATTTGCGGATGCGATCACCCCAGTCAACACTGGCGCGCACACGACCGACTACGAAGGGGTACCAAAACTTTTGGCGCGCAACTACGCTTGTGCGATACATACAATAATCATTGCAATGGGTCCACATTATTGAAAAAAATCACGCCCGCATAAGTTTGTCATACGATCAAATGCCCTTGTCACTCACTGACTTCACAGGCGGTCATCATCCCCCAAAAAGGTCTCTTACCACGATATCTCTTTCGTCGAACAATATTCTGTCCCTTGAGCTGCAACGACATCTTCGCCTCCAAGAGCTTAGTAAATTTGGCCTCACATATTTAATAACAACCGAGCCTGGACGGTCGCTTTTATATTCATGCTGCGTAACATTGCCGCTATAAAATCTACAAATTTATATCGTGGCAACAATTGCATTTTTATAATCGATTTTCTTAATTTTTTTAAACAGTTTTTATATATTTCTTTAGCTACTAACCTCTCTAACCGTTTAATGGTTTTAACTCGTTTAAACTCGTTTTACACTCTGTAGACAATCTACCACGCTTATAGCAAGATAATCTAGGTAAGTTTACGTCTGCATGCTAGGTTTAATTACTGAGTAATAAGTGGTATTAGTTTTAGGGAAGCGTTAAATATCCCACACCTTTTTGTTATTGGCCCACACTCCCAATTTTAATTGGTCAATATGTTTTTTCGCCCTTTTTAAAAGTAGAACGAGATCGTCAATATTGATGATCACTTTACCCATTAAAACCACAACGAACAGCTTTGCACCACCTCCACAGCTTGCATATGCTTTGTTGAGTGAAAACTATATTGAATATAAAACATCTGACAGATTAGGTTTAACACATCCCTGGGTACTTGCGTGGCTAAAATATGTAGAAAGTCGTCGATGCCTAAACATTGTCAAGAATGTCATTTTTTGCTGCAGCTCTTCGATCTTTGGCCCTTAAAGCAAACAATTGTGGTCACATTTTTCTCATCTCTTCACTCTAGTCATTTGTTGATGCCAGAATGAGACGGCTCCCTGTCAGCAACGGGTTGTGCCCTTCTGACTGCTGGTTGTTGATTGTTTCTTGAAATATTTGCGTTGGTAGACATTGGTTGATGCCCGTTCTTCACAATTTATCCTATTTAGCTGCTGTTCTTGATAGCGACCGCTCAGAGTTGGCAAAGAAGGACTTGTTTTATGTACATTGATGGACTTTCCTCCATATGTACGCTCCTGTTCCGTTGAATCCTTCACATGATCACGCGGACGGACCAAGCAATACACCATCTCCTCTTCCAGGCCCGGCCGACTACGGCTGCTGTGTCTGGAACATGCACTAGGTATCTGTCCGCAATCGGTGCAACACTACGACATTCTTCAAATTGTACTTAGCATCACGTTACAATTCATTATAATCCATAGCCAACATGTCAACCCTTTCTTAGTACCCCGCAGTGTAAGAAAATATATAAATTCACCATTTCACGCGGTACTGTCACTTTTAAGTGATTGAGCTTGTGTCGAATCCGCTTCGACTAGGGCAAATCTAATCTGAATATCAGCTGCTCTCGATCTTGTGATTTGTTTACCTCGTGCTACACACGCTTCGTTATCTAATCTAGCAATCGGAATCTGCGGCACACCCATCCACGATGAATTTCAAACCATTCGTGCTTATATAGCCAGAAAATCTCTTGTGACGGGTGAAAGGACCCGTCTGCACGAGCTGTAGACCTCGAAAGTCGATGAATGTATCGTTCGTGGCACTCTCATTGTTCACTGGAGACGTTGCACATTTCTTTTTATTCCAGTTTCCACCATCTTTTCGCCAAAGATGACCCCTCCTGCCAAGTCCTGCAGCGACAAAGTCAAAGAAGCTCTAATTAAGCATTGGACAGTACCCGACAAGAAACGGCCCGCGGAGCAAGACGCAGCCGAGAAATATCTGCTCACCGTCTGCATCTTCGGCAAGTACATGACGCTGCCGTGGATCAAATTCAAGCGCTGGTATCTCTTGGTGACGAGTTTCTTGGTGCAATTCTGCATCGGTGCGATCTCCTCATGGTCGGTACTTAACAATCCCATTGATGTGCTCATCTACGGCAAGAAGGACAAGGGCATGGCGGTCAACGCCTTTTACATCTCTGTGGGTATGCTAGGTACCACGACGGCCATCATGGGTCCGTGGCTTGAGCGCAATGGTCCTCGAGCTGGTATGGTGCTTGGTACGACATCGTTTCTAATCGGGTGTATTATCAGCTGCATCTCGTTGCACGCCAAGTCAATTGTCGGTCTCTACATTGGCTACGGGCTATTTTGCGGCTTTGGGAACGGTATATGCTACACTTCGCCCGTGTCGGCCCTGCAGAAGTGGTTTCCGGATTACCGCGGTGCTGCTGCTGGCTTTGCTGTAAGTGGCTTTGGGGTCGGGTCGGTCGTGTGGGCCAAGGCGTACCTCCCCATCATCGCTTGGACTAGCGTGCCCGACCTGTTCATCGTCACTGGATGTGTTATGGGAGTCATTTTGTACAGTTGTGCTGTTTGTCTGCGCAACCCGCCCTCTTCGTTCCACGTGGGTGGACTGAATATACATGGTGAAGTCGTTTACGAGACGCAGGAGGAGTCCTTTCAGCGCGGCGAGAATGTGAGTATTAGGTCTTCGCTCAGGTACGAGTCAGCCACGAACCTGGCCGCTCAAGAAGAGGAGGACCCGAGCACGAACGATAGTAAGGCCCAGGTGAAGAAATTGACTCTCATCCAGTCAATGACGTCGCCCGACTTCATATGTATGTGTATCATGTTCTTTGGCAACCAGCTTTATGGGCTCATCGTGCTGTCCAAGCTCTCCACTATGTCCACCACGCTCTTCGGCAAGACAGCCGCCCAAGGTGCGGACATCGTGTCCATCAACGGTCTATTCAGCTTTGTCGGGCGACTAGTGTTCCCTCTCATCTCGGATGTGATCGTGCGCGTATTCAACGTTGAGCATGCATTCGCGCGTAAATGCCTCTTTCTCTACGGAGTGATCTCACAGATCGTTATCATTGCTATCATCCCGACGCTGATCCGAAATGACAGCTACACAGTCTTCGCGGTCCTCGTATTTCTGCTGACGTTGTCGTATGGTGGCGGTTTGGGCACGATCCCGTGCTTCCTGACAGACATGTTCGGTGCCTTCAACATCGGTACCTTGCACGGCTTAATCTTGTGGGCGTGGTCGCTTGGTGGTGTGGTGGGCGGACTGGTCTTTAACGCCAAGTACACTGCGGCTATAAAGAACGGTGCCACACCCGAGGACGCGTACATCGACAGCATCTACAAGATTCTGATTGTGGTGTGTGTCACAGGTAGCTTCGTTTTTATGGTGCGCACGAACCCACGCGACCGATTCGAGAAGGGATACCACCACAGTCTGTTTGGCAAGCGTGTGATCAGTATCAAGCCCAAGGATACGACCGTGAATCAAAATGGCTCAATGCAAAACGAGGTCTAAGATGACATGTTCATCTATTGTGAATAGCTAGCTCTCATTACTAAATTGATAAATTGGGGGCATTCTAAAGCTGCTAGCTAAAAGTTATAATGTAACAGGGTATCTAGTTACACGTAAACATTGAGTAATATACTTAATGTAAGGTCTAAAAGTATCCATGATTATTTTTGACCTGTCACTTGGGTGCGATACACAAACGTAAACCAACCTCGTGAATGTGATGTCCATTGATGGATTCACATGGAAAGAGATGACGCTAGTTGAAGCTAGGCATCGCGACGTCCCAAAAGGACGTCATTATGTATGTATGTGAACGCTTTACGCGAGCCGTCTTGCCACCAAAGTGGCTCAACTTCCGCATGCGTCGGGTTATCTCTCTCTTTCTACAATTCTCTCTCTTTCGGCCAGGGTCTATCAAGCGGCGTGCACTACAAGCGCCTCGGTCAAGTCCTTCCAGGCTGCACGATCCTGTGCACAAAGGCGAAGGAGGTTAGGTCTGGGGCGCGTTGAAGGTGATGTCCTGCGGAAAGTGTCTGAAGGTCGGCATCGAGGACCATCGGTAACGTTAGGAGGCGTCTGCCTCTCCATTTGCCGGCCTCGCTGGGGCTGAGGAAGGCTTCCATGAATCGGTATGCTGGAATTTCTGCAGTTCTGCGGAGGATGTGGCCCAAAAGGCTCCATCGACTGCGAAGCAAGTGGAATCGGAGTGGCTGCGTCTTCGTACGGTCGTAGAGCTTCTCATTCGAAATCGTGGCTGGATTACGGACTCTGATCACTTTGCGGAGCTGTTGACGATGGAAACTCTCGAGGCTACTTAGTACGGAATCGGTGAGGGCCCAAGTCCCGCAGTTGTAAAGCAGGATCGGCAAGACGTAGCAGTTGTAGAGGCGCAGGCGCGTAGCTTCCGAGGTCTTCGATGGCCAAAGCCTAACTTTCCACATGCGGTGTAGTGCAGCAGTCTCTACATTCTTGCGACGGGAGACGTCTTCGGCGTCTGCAACAACCGCCAAAACCCGCTATCGGAAGCGGCATCCCTCACCTCAAGGTCCGGGAGCAACG